>JAGFPH010009029.1:36270-50309 GCA_018207615.1 Philaenus spumarius
CATAAAAACCTAATTCGGACTATTACGAACATTTTAAAACAAAAAATAGCAAAATCGGTCCAGCCGTTCTCAAGTGATGCTTACCAACGAATAGCATTTAATTTTTATTATATAGATTAAAATGTATTATCGTGATTGCATTTTTTTCTTTTTTATTCTGTAAAAAATATTAAATACAATTTTAATGACTGCTTTTTAGTTATATGATTTAAAATGTATTACCAAGATAGCTTTTTATTTTAAATTTTAGTCAGTAAAAATATAAATTAAAATTTGTATGATTATACTTTTGTTATTATTGTAAATTGCAAATTAATGACATAAACATAATGTTTTTGAAAAGATTAAGATATATTCTTACAATTACAAATGTTGAAATGTGTAACTTAAGTATCATTTAAAAAAACTGCAACCCCAAAAATAGTTTAATACATCTATTTTTAAAAAAATGAGGTGATTTGTACGACGAAACATACATCTTTCATGGTAGCGCGGTGTTTTTATACTATAATGACGTCACTGGACAGGGAACGGGTCGAGGGGTTTGAATTTGTTTACATGACTATGAGGTAACCTTTCCTATCTAGAGACCTTTATACCGCCTATCTACAACTCGTTAAGAACCAACACCGCCTAACTACAAAATTATTTACTAGCTAATACCGCCTATCTAAAATTCATTAAGACCAATACCGTCTATCTACAACTCGTTAAGAACCAACACCGCCTTACTACAAAATTATTTACTAGCTAATACCGCCTATCTAAAATTCATTAAGAACCAATACCGCCTTTCTACAACTCCTTAAGAACCAACACCGCCTAACAACAAAATTATTTACTAGCTAATACCGCCTATCTAAAATTCATTAAGAACCAATGCGGGCTATCTATAACTCGTTAAGAACCAACACCGCCTAACTACAAAATGATTTACTAGCTAATACCGCCTATTTAAAATTCATTAAGAACCAATACCGCCTATCTACAACTCGTTAAGAACCAACACCGTATAACTACAATTATTTACTAGCCAATACTGCCTATATAAAATTCATTAAGAACCAATACAGTCTATCAACAACTAGTTTTAAGAACCAATACCGCCTAACTAACATAGTAAATTTATTAAATTAAATTTAACTTTTTCAAAGGCAGAAAAGTAATTCAAATCATCTTTTTCAAATTAAAATAGCATTATATTAAATATCCCTTAAATATACTTGAAAATAAACAGTTTTTGGTCCTTGCTGTAAAGTTGCTGAAATGTTAGTTAGGCTGTATTGTTTCTTAAGCGACGATATGTATTATGCTTAAACTAAAACTGCACACTTTGAACATCTTTTTATTTAAATAAAACTTGAATTATTATAAACAAATAGTTTTGGAAGTAGTTTTATATTGTATTTGTTGGGATAATATTAAAATATTGATAATCTCTCTTCCAATAATATTTATTATGATGGCTGCACAAACAGAAAGCGGTCACAATCCACTGCTTTTGAGACAATGACAAGATGAATCATGTGCTGTTTATGTCTGTGCACTCAACATCAGTTCATCCCCACTAATAAATTTTACTGTCATCACTCATAACAGCCATAAGCCTACTCTTATCTGTATCACAGTGAACCTACAGTTTGACTCAACTCCTGCTTATTGTATTATTAATTTTATGAAATGGTCAATAAACTACATAGAAAATTTTGTTTATTATTAAAATGACAGTAAGCAAATTTTAAATTTTACACCCCTCTAGACGTTGAACCTGGTGCAGGCCGCACCTCTTTGACGCCGTCTGAAGACGCCTCTCAAACGGATGAAGATTTGATACAATCAGGAGATAAAACAAAATCACTGCAGAAACTAAACAAGATTATAGAAGACACATTTTCTATATACTAACAACAGTGGAAGCTCTATTGGGGGAAGTGTGACTTTGCAGAGAGTGTACTTCAACAGGGAGGGGGTAGTATAAGTTGTAATATTACACTATAAATTAATTAAAACATCACTCCTAGAACTTTTTTTATCCTTCTTGTACTTTTAAATATTCTATGTAACTCACCAGTTTTAAATACATTTGAAGCTTTACACAATTCTGACAATTTAACTGCATTAACTTCATTTATGATTTTTCCATCAAAACGAAAGTTATATATAAAATTTTGAGCACTGATAAGAAGTCCTTTCCCGTCATCAGAGAATATGAATCTGAAAGAAAAATACATATTTTAAAAATTGTATATGATTACAGTACCGTAGCCTATTTAATATATTTTAATTTTAAGTATTTTATTTAAAATTTGACTTTGCTGGTTCTGTGATGTTATTTTGGTCAAAAATAAACTTTGTCCATCCGAGTTTTGTACACTGATTGTGTCATGTTCAAGTGTATTTTATAAAAACTTTATGACAACCTTCATCAAGGGATTGTCAGATCTTTTCAGTTTGTAATAAAGTTTACACTTATTTTTACTTTTTAATTGGTCTATCTCTTATCTTGAAAAGACTACTGCAGTTTCGAAACGCTTTGATTCTATCATTAGGCTGCACAATCAGACAATTCGGATCTTTTTGGTTATGTGTCAGCTAATATAAACTTAAACATTTTCTACAGATAACCAGCAAACTTTTGAAGCGCTATACGGTAAAAAAAACTTTCTAATGGAATGAAACGACAATCATGACTACACAAAACAAACAAAAACAGTTGATAATGGTTGGATTTCCTCTGCGATAAGATAACGAAATGGGCCAAGCGGCAATTACCAGCAGCCAGTTCGTGCTAGACTGCGGTGCAGTGCTTTCTTGTCAGTGCTGTCCAGTGATCGTTTTATATGAATTTCATTAAGTTGGTGGAAATAATAAAAAATGAAGAAGATGCAGTACAATTTTTTCAAGAAAAAGGAATTTTACACAATCCGCGTATATGTGCGAATGGTCATGATAAGAAATTATATATTTGGAAAACCGAAAACGTTAGGTTTGTTCTAAAACACAGTGCCATGAATACAAACAGTTCCGTCAAGATACATATTTAACCGGTTCAAAGTTACCGTTTTGTAAAATTGTGTTGTTCATTTACTGTTGGTCACAAGACTTGACATCAATAAAATTTTGCTAAAAGGAGCTGGAAATAAATCATGAAACTGCGTGGAGTGGAATAACTACATGCGTGAAGTTACTGCAAATCATTTGTTAAATAATCCCATATCAATAGGTGGGCCTGGACTGATGGTTGAGCCTGTTTTCTCGCCGGAAAAATAACATTGGTCGTCTTACCACGGAACAATGGGTTTTTGGTTGAAATTGTATGGTAACTAATGAATGTTTTTTAGTAGCCGTTAAAAACAGAACCGGCGGCCCAATTGATACCCATCATAAAAGACTTTTGGTCATTTCAGACGAGTGGAAAGCGTACAATCAATTGTACAGATACGGTTATGAGTATTTCACAGTTACTCATAAATATAATTTTGTCGATCCCGAAACGGGTGAACATACGCAAACAGTTGAGAACAATTGGCGGCTGGCAAAACACCGTAACAAAGTTCAGTGCAGCACACATCGTTCTAGGCTTGATTTGTACTTGTGTGAGTGTTTGTGGACGGCGGCATCACAGATAAGACTTATTAAAGAAAATTCTCGAAGATTTTGTCACTTACTGGCCTCCAGAATAAAGGTACCGGTAACAACTATTCCTTTCATAGTTACTCTTTAGAAAATGTTTAAAGTTTGCTGACACATAACCGAAAAATTTTGTAAATGGATATTTGAATAGCACTTACATTAGTGTCCACTACAGTAAACATTCTCTTAAAAATGTATAGCGCATCATTTTTATGAACAACATGTGTTTAACTGGTATACTGATGAAGAAAAGAACCAATGCATCAATGTAGCTGGCCTTTCAATTGAACAGAAAACTTCCAGAGGAAAAAAGGCTTAGTTATATATATAATAATGGCCTTTAATATGTAACCCTGGGTTAGAAGGTGTAGGCCTACAATATAATTTGATAGCTTCTTGAATTCCCCGAAACTATACTTTAGCAATCTAACAAATTTGTGGCTTATTGTGACAGGTTGAGTAGCCTTTGGTTTATGTATGTTATTCCTCAGTATCATCTATTAAATTTACATTATAATAAATTAATTCAAATCATATGAATATTGAAATTTTTTTAGTTATACCACTACATGATGAAATAGAAGCAGCTAATGAACTTTTATTTATAAAAATAAGAAGTACTACCAATTTATACATACTGGAAAGAAACTGTGACTGGAGATTATAAATTTAGGTTTTCCTACACCTACTTAACAAAGTGTGTTTATGCACACTGACAACAGTTTATAAACTAAACTACATGTGTTCAGCGTCAAGTAATTATACTTTTTTGTTTTACTTTTCTCGCACGGCGTGTGTAAAAAATACTTTGCAATCTAGGGTGCAAAGTAAATCAGCTGCTGTAAGCTATGGTTTGAAAATTTTGATCGTTGCGCTTAGAGTTGAGCTGCTCTTCGTGGCACACATGTGAACTACAATTTGTAGGTCTAATATCTGGAATATTCAGAACTTTTGTGAACTAGATTATACTGTTAATATGTTTTGTTTAGTAAAATAGATCTTTTTAAAAACTAAAACATTAAATTAAAATGCAGCTGTACGAAAAACGGTGTGTGTAGGCCTATTTCGGGTACAACTTTTACTTAGTCACCCTCAATAAACTGTACGGTAATGCCTCAGGCGTCAAATGTTTATTTTATGTGACAAACTCAACTTTGCACCCTTAATACACAAATAACTATTAGGTGGGCTACAACATTTTTTGTTAGTGGCAACCCATCCAAGATCAAACAAGTAGTGGTATACTATACTACAAATATTATTTAACCTAACCAGTCAGTCACAAGCATTTCTTATTATGGAAGGATCACTCACAGAGCTTCCTGTGAATAATATAGGTGTTTAGTACTAGGCTAAGCTTACAAACGATTTTCTATCCATATTAAGAAATGAGAAAATTAGCTTTAGGCCTACCTAGGAAAATCTAAATATTGTTTGTGGCATATCAAGGAAACATTGTTGCAGTCACTTCCAGTATTTTTATCAATACTGTATATGTACAAGTCGGCGTGTTCTTTTCCTTCGATATCTAAACGTGAAATAATTCTAACAATGTTTCTTAAAAATGGCGATAATGCTATTATTTCATTTTCAGAAACGCCAAAAGAATGTTTAGCAAATATTAATCCCCCTGACATGGATTCCATTTTTGTAAGTATAAATAATTTCACTACAACACATGCAAATAACTCAAAAGTACAATAATGTCTAAAATATTCAAAACTAATCACAATACTACATCAGCTATAATAAGTTTATAAATTCTAAACATAACAACTTTAAACTTTGAACTGTCTTTTGTCTCATCTGTTTATGTTCAATGACTTCAATGTTGTGTTAAGTAGTTATTATGCTTTATCAGCTGACTAAGCGAACAAACAAAACAGCTGACAAGTGACAACCATTTGTTTACACGCGTATTTTAGCAATAGTACGGGAGGTAGCGCTACATTTGAACGAGTCATTTCCAGCGAGTACATATTATGTACTCTATTAATAGTATTTTGTAATTTTTTTTTTTCTTTTCCTGTTTTCTTTGACTAAATATTATTCATGTCACAGGGTGACTTCAATGAAGCGAACCCACTAATGTTATGGTACCATTGTTACAATTTCTGTGCATAATGTAGAAACATTGAACCGGAAAATAAATATATATTAAAAAAAAAATCTATTAATAGAATAGAGAAGACATGTGAATATATCCCATGCATTAAAAGTGAGGCCAAATCCGCCATATTGGTCCGACATACAGCCTGAAATCTACGACCATCGAGCTCAGTTCACGGTAAAACTCCGCGACAAATACACCGTCATTATTAACAGTAATAGTTGAAGAATATTGTTGGAATTTTGCATGCTTATAGTATATAGTCTGAGGATAACGATAGTAATAATTAAAAAATAATAATAATTTTATTAATTCTAGTAAAAATTTGTTATTACATACTAGAAGTTCTGTTTTTTAAAAACTGCATGAAAAAGTTGTTCTGTGGGAAAAGTTTTTATTTTTTGGTCAGAGAAATTTTGTTAGCGGGAAAGTTGTAGATAAATAACCAAATTTCGTTAATTATTTTACCATTTTTCTTTATCGTGTTCGGTTTTTTCAGAAATCCAGGTATAAGAACGCGGCAAAACTGCCTCTAACGTTCACTATCGCCGCAGACGACTACACTGCCTGGCTACGTGTTGTTGCTATGTAGGCCTACGTTAGATTACACTAATATTTTGTTAAATATTTATAAATCAACCAATCTTTTTAGCTGGGATTAGTAATAATATTGCATTGATTTAAATAATAGTTAATTAAATTACATTGAAGAAAAAACTGTTTTAGTTACTTATTTCTATGTCTACAACATCCTCGAAGTTTCACTATAGATTATGGGTATTAAATAACTTAGTCCAAATACTTTTAAGACATTATTCAATATTTATTGACCCCCCAAAAAAATAGTTTTATTTAATTGTTGTCTCACCTTAGATGTATGCAGACTTTCATTACTAATCTTACAGTAGTGACGGATTCTTAAAGAAAAATACTTTTCAGCTATTATTTTGATTACTAAACAAAAATGATTATCATCAAACTAATTTTCGGAAAAATGTAAAGTGTTGGGAAATAAGTCCATACCTACACATTGCCCAAGTACAATGGTTTGTCATTTTCTAACAATACGTTGTTACTTAGACTATTATAGTTATACCCCGTTTTGTTATTAGGTGTCCGGTTATTGCAACCAAATGCAGCACAATTTACCATTTCGTGTAGGTTGAAATCTTAGGTTTACAACAAACAGCATCTACCCTCACTGCGACTAACGGTAATGAACTAACTGAAATAACGCATGTTACGCTCGGACTAGGGCGGCGCCACCATCTTGGACTGACACATCCGGCCGGCAAGCCGGCTTCACTTTGCGCTCCGAGTAGCTTCTCTATTATATTATGTGCTCGCTGGTCATTTCATACCGGCTGAAAATCATAGCAATACTAGTTTTCTATACAGCTGATTATTATTTTTTGGTAAAAAATGATCTAAAAAATTATCCCCTAAATTTTGGCGCGGTGTGAAATCACTCGGAGCAAAAACGTTTTTGACAACTTTCACATTCACATGCTGTCCTTTTTAGTTCCACCGCAGATGCGGCAACTGACGCGCATTTTGTTCAATATTGAATATTAATCAACTGCTAGAAATGAAATTTATTCGGTATAAAATTCCTCGAAAAAATGCAACGCTACCTCCCGTACTACAAGATCTATGTCTCTACAGAACAGAACTACGCCGATACGTATAATTTATTGTACAAAACTAGTAGGCCCCCGTGAAAAATCAAAGGCAGATTAATTAGATACGCATCAGAAATATATGATTTAAAAAAATATTATTAAAAAAAACTGACTTTCTCTTGGCCCACCTAATTATGCTGATGAGAATTTTTAACTCGGTAAATGTGTACAATTATAAGGTTTACAAAAGTGTAGGCCTATTTGTAAAAACAATATTTATATTATACGTTATTATTATATTTTAAGAAAGATAAACATGTTATCTGTTAATTATTGCTTTTCATTTTATATTGATAGATCAAATGATTTATTTAGAAGATTTTAATATTGTAGTGAAGAAATTAATAATCGAATATGTTATACGAAGATGTGCGAACGTTTCCGATGTTTAACGAATGGGTATCTCTTCTTTAAATTTATTTAATGGAATATTATATTGATGATAAAAGCGATAAAAGGCTGTATTTATATACAGTTTATAACCTCAAAGCAAATCTTATAACTGTACTGTAGCACACATTAGTTCTATAACTCATATTTTAAACATTAAATAATTTTTGTTTGGTGGGGAGTTTGAAACTTGTGTAACAGTTGAAAGATATTTAATTTCCCGCCAAACAGAGTTGACACAATATTCAAACTCCCCGCCAAACAGCGTTGACAGAATTTTCAAATTCCCCGCCAAACAGCGTTGAAAGAATTTTCAAGCTCTTCGTCAATCATATCAGTGATGAAATAAATTAACTATTTTACATAGGTTTCTATGTGCACATCAAAGACCAAGACGCGAAGCACTGAGCATGCTCCTTTGGCGGGATTGCATTCATATTAATTCTTTTTTCGGCTGTGGAGGTTTTCTTGTGGGCAAATTTTTACAACAGGGTTGTTTTTTTTGACATATCACATCTTTTTGCATGAAGGAGGAAGAGGAAAACTCCATCAATACGAGATATTGCAATAAAATTGCTTTATTTCCATCCAGCTCCTGACTTCGTGGAGGTTGGAGTTGTATTTATTATTTTTCCAAGCGTTTGTTAATTCTTTAGATAAAATTAATTTTAGGTATCAATAACGAAATATTTTATTATTTAAAGAAATAATTTTTAATATTCTCTACTTGAAGTGAAACATAAATAATAAATCCTGAAGTCTTCTTGATGAATTTTTTATTAAAATATTTTAATATTTTTTACATTTTGTTTAAAATTTGGTGTAAATAACTAAAACACTTTTTATTGTTTATTATTTCTAATATCTGACCCAAATTAAAATTTGTGTTATACAAAAATGGAGGCAAAATAAAGTGTCAGACGCCTTATCCAAGCCATTTACTACACTTACCGCATGGCAGATTGATGTCATCCAGAAAGTAAATATCTATTTGTCAGGGTAATTTTTAAGTTGGCAAACCACTTAATTTTAAGGAGGTTATTTTTTTTTTAAATAGTAACCTTCGTAACATGGTTTAATTTTTTGCCCATCTCATATATTTTTATTAAAAACAACAGACTTCATCTAGGGTTACCTAATTATATGCTGACAGGGATTTTTAACTCGGTAAAAGTGTACAACATACAAGGCTTATACAAATGTAGGACTGTAGGCCCATTTGTTAAAATGTTTTATTTATATATACATTATTATATATTTAAAGAAAGATAAATATATTATCTTTAATTGCTTTCTATTTCATATTGATAGATTAAATGATTTAGAAGTTATTAGTATTATAGTGAAGAAATTATTAATAATGGAATATGTTTACATGTTATACGAAGATGTAGGAATAAATCCGTAGGTATCTCTTCTTTAAATTTGTATAAAAGAATATATTGATGATAAACGATTGCATTTATATATACAGTTTATAACCTCAAAGCAAATCTTATAACGTAATGTAGTATCAGGACTGCAGAGTGTATAGTATACATTAGTTCTACAACTCATATTTTAAAAATATCAACTTCAGAAGAAATTAAATGATTGAAGTTGTAAACAAAACCCCAAAGTATAATCTACGATGGGTTTTGTAAGTACTTACAGATGATGGGTGAAATCAGCTGTTATATTAAAATTTTAACAAATATGCCTAGTGTTTTTGATTTTTGGAATCAGCAAAAAATAGTTCAACTGAACTGAAATAATGATAATGAGGAAATACGTGACCTCATTTAGGGTCCCATCACTTTTTTAGATTTAACAAAATTAAAAGCATGCCATGCAGGGAGTCAGAAAAAATGTTAGTGTGCTGTTAAAGATGGATGTGAACATTTCTAAATACATTGTCTAAATGTTTTGTGTTTTGTATTGTAACATAGAGTTGCAGCTTTCCCAATAGAATTAACTGGGTATTTTTGAATAAAATTATAAACAAAAAACATTTTTAAGAAATAATGAACATCATTTTCAGCGTTTTGAAACAGTAAATAACTCGTCTTCTACTGAACATATCCTACCGGGTGTAGATTTTGACAACTTTTGAAAACTATGACTTTATCCGTATAATGTACAATGTACAATGGAATTATTCCTACATTAAATGAAAATAAATAAATTAAAGAGGTAATGGATATGCAATAATAATGGCTGGACCTTATTTAGTGACTATATGTAGTCTATTCGCTTATTATTTCTTTAATTAATTTGAACTAAAGCATTAGCTTTAACATTGTTTTTAAAATAGAAAATATATAATGAAGAAGTGTATTTAAATTCATTCAGAATTTAAATTATATAAATTATAACGTACGTTTACATTACAGTTTTAAAAAACGGAAATAAATATAACTACAGCGCAATGCTAAAAGTGTAACTTTCTGCAGTATATGTGGTATATCTATGCTTACATAGTATAGCATTTATTTACGTTCACTAAAACTTTAACGTTAATATTGTATTTTATAGAAATGTATTACAAATAGGTTTTTGTGTGGGATAATAGCTTTATCTTTCAAATTAAAATTATTATGCATTCATCTTTTATTTCTACTATAAATAGTTTCTTCTACAATGCATATTTCATTGAACACAATTTTAATCAACCTTTTGTGGCGACATTTTTATTCTCATTTTCAGCAAAGATTTAATAAATTTAGGTAAACAAAACATAAATTTACTAGTGTAGACCTAATCAAATCTCATTAAAACCACTTTATCTCGAAAGAAATCTGTCGTTAGTTTCTTAAAGACAAGGTGTTCGCCATTCTCTCTCCTCCAAATAATCTTCGGTACCGGATGTCCTCTCGCTTTGCATACAAGGGTGACATTTTCTCCTTCGTGGAAAGTAAATGATATGATATCAGGAGATACTAAAAATAGAAAACTGGGATTTTCGTTATTATTACTACAGCACAATTAAACAACATAAATTTTTTATTATTTTTTGAAAAATATGTAAAATTAAAATTTTAGGCTTACTCGTTTAAAATCTTAAAATGACAATATTACAAAATCATACAACCAACATATTTGAATTTTCTTCAAAAATACCTTACATTTTACCAAAGTTTTGTAACTGCGCAAACTGATACATTACGTTTGTATCTAATCCTCGAACTTTTTGCTCTACCAGCTTTAATAAGAATTTACTGCCTCGAACTTATTAAGTTTAGTTATTTACACGAGAACAACGGTTTGCAATAATTGAAAACTTATTAGAGCTTTAATTCCCAGAAGTATTTTGTTAACAAAATGTGCCAGTATATTTGTATTTATTTGTTATAATAAAATATAAAAACCATATAATTTTTACAATTCTGTTACAACATAGTGTTTAGTAATAAAGTCAGTGATGAAGGTTTACCCAAGTTATTAAATAATTATATTTTTTATATAATTGAACTGTTATTGTAACAGGTAAAGTGGTTAAAGTACGGTATAAACAAAGTAAAACAATAAATATAAAAGAAATAACACGTCTCTTTAAAGTAATTAAATATTCAAATGTCTAACTAAGTAGGCTACTTACAATTAATATTATTAGGTTTACAATTTTAGAATATAATAAATTGTTTATTATTCTATTAGTATATGAAAGTAGGCCTATGTGTTTTAGGTAGAATTCAAAGGTATGTGAACTATGATGTGACGTCCGGAAAATGTGTACATAGTTTTTCATTTCATGGTCCCAGGCCCCAAAACAATGGTCAACTCAAAAGTCTAAAACATCACTTTTTTATACACACGTAAAACCGCCATAATTGTTCACAAAAACTTGAATAATATTGTTAGGCCTATCAAATAAGACACTACAACTTATACTAAAGTATTAATTCTTGTTTATATTATCAAGTATATAAAAGGCAAAGCCCTCACTCACTCATCATCACTAATTCTCCCACTTCCCATGAAACTAGAGAGATGAAATTTGTCATGTATATACGTTGTGATGTAAATAGGAAAACTAAATAAATTTCATTTTGATATTCATATTTTTAGGGGTAGTTTTGGGGGTTTCGGGGTAGTTTTGACTGATCACAGTTTCTCAAAAACCATACTACCTAGGAACTTTAAATTTGGTACACATATTGCTCACAGACACTAGAGGCACACTAAGAACGGATTTTAAAATATTTGACCTTGAAGGGTCGAAAGAACCACTAAAACAATAAATATTGTTTGTTATATATCTCAAAAACCATACCACCTAGGAACTTGAGATTTGGTACACATATTGCTCATAGGCACTAGAGGCGCACTAAGAAAGCATTTTAAAATATTTGATCTTTAAGGGTTGAAACAACCACTAAAACAATAAATATTGTTTGTTATATATCTCAAAAACATTACCTCCTAGTACGTGAAATTTGGTACACGTATTTGTCAAAGAGGCAAGAGGCGTACTAAGAAATTATTTTATAATATTAGGTCTGTAAGGGTTGAAACAACCCCCAAAATAATAAATATTGTTTGTTATATCTCTCAAAACCCCTATCTTCTAGGAACGTGAAATTTGGTACCCATATTTTTCATAGGAGCTAAAGGCAAACTAAGTAAGGATTTTAAAATATTTAGGTTGAAAAAACCAATAAAAAATAAGTATTGTATGTTATAATTTCCTTAAAGCTAGAAAACAAAAATTTTGTACGTTTATTTCTTACACGATAGATATAAAAAGTAAACCAGTTTTACATTTTGTAACTTTCTGATAAAGGGTGAAAATGTAGTAACAACCCCTAAAATTGTAAATATTAATTGAATACCGCCTAGGAACGTGAAATTTGGTACACATATTGCTCAATAGGGGCTAGAGGCGAACTAAGAAAGGATTTTAAAATATTTGGCCTTTAAGGGTTGAAACAACCCCTAAAACAATAAACATTGTTTGTTATACTTTCCTTAAAGCAAGAAAGCTGAAATTTTGTACATTTATTTCTTACAAGATACATATAAAAAAATAAACCAGTTTACATTTTATGACGTTCTGCTAAGAGGTGAACATTTAGTAACAACCCCTATAACTATAAATATTAATTTAATACCGCTAAGGAAGGTGAAATATTTGGTTCACATATTGCTCATAAGCGCTAAAGGCGCACTCAGATAGGATTTTAAAATATTTGGCCTTTAAGGGTTGAAACATCCCAGAAATCAATATATGTTGTTTGCTTACTTTCCTTAAAGCTGAAATTGTGTACATATATTTCTTACAAAACACATATGAAAAATAAATGAGTTTTACATTTTGTTACGTGCTGATAGGAGTGAAAATGTGTTAACAACCCCTAAAAACAATAATTATTAATATTCATACATTCCTTAAAACTAAAGAGCTGAAATTTTGTACATTTATTTCTTACAAGATACACATAAAAAGTAAACCAGTTATACATTTCGTTACGTGCTGCTAAGGGTTGAAAATGTAATAACAAACCCTAAAAACAACCAATACTAATTGGTATTCTTTCCTTAAAGCTAGAGAGCTGAAATTCGGAACTTATTAATTTTAAGAAAATATTTAAGATGTAAGCTGATCAAAACCATCCTGATCTGTGCATTTGCATATTAAAGACGTATCTGGGTGGTCTGCAAACATCAAGCTAAGACTGTGATTTCCCAATCTGTAGATTTAGCGGTTGAAAAAAAGACGTTCTTCACTCTGAATTTTTAATTTATTTAGCACACAAACCATGACGAAGACAATTGACGGACAGCCAGTGAACAATAAATACCAAAGTAATTGAATATAAATGTTATAATTCACTTTCGTGAAATAATAGATGAAAGAAAATGAGAGAAAACTATGACAATTAATTATAAATCATGGTGATGCAACAAACAATTTCCCTGTAGCGAAGCACTGGTATTCAGCTAGTCCTTATATATAATTCTGTAAGCAAAATTTTAGATTCAAAATTGTGGGAATTTGGTAAATCGGAGGATGATCGGAGAGGTGTCAAATTAAAGGTATCGATTCAAGGGACGAGGGAAAAATATAAGTTTTTTCTAAAATTAAAAACTAAGGGGTTTTTGAGATCCCCGAAAAACGAAAAATCCCCATAAGAAATACATGAGAATTTAAAAACATACAACAGCTGTTCTGCAGTTTACATTAAAACATTTGGTATTAAATAAATAAATTAAAAACATAAAACAGCTGTTCTGTAAAATAATAT
>JAGFPH010009030.1:20638-36726 GCA_018207615.1 Philaenus spumarius
TTTATAGCATAATGAATAATGCTTTTATAGCATAATGAATAATGCTTTTATATAATAATGAATAATAGGTCTTATAGCATAAAGAAAAATTATAGAGTTTTATAGCATAAAGAAATAAACGGTACCAGGAACTGGCACATACTTTCTCACAAACATAAATTACTAAACAGATTCACTGTGACTTCATAAATTTAGGTGGGGTAGGAGAGGTGATTTATTGAAGTAGAAGATTAACTAATAAATATTATTATTATTATTATCTAGAGAGAAAACTATTCGATCGATTTAGTACAAATTTGCACCATATACGTCAATTAGGCATGTATAGATGCACGACAAAAGGTTTTGAAATATTTTGAAAAACAAACCCCTTTATAACAAAACAACCCAAAAAATCAGTTATTATTGTTAGCTAAACCAGAATTTTTAGAAAGATGCGGTTTTTTCATATGGTAGGGTACATTAAAGGCTACAAGTAAGCCAAATTTTATCAAAATCGTTAGAGCCGTTTTTTTTTATTAAAAAATAATAACATATTTTTTTGGTTTTTTTTTGCCAAAAAGGGGGTTGTTTTTAAAAAAATTACAAAACCGTTTTTCGTGCATCTATACAGGCCTACTTGACATGTCTAGTGCAAATTTATTTGAAATCGATCGAATAGTTTTCGCTCTAGCTTTGTATATAATTATACAGACAGACATTTTGTAAAAACCACTTTTTTGGACTCAGGGGTTCCCAAAACGGATATTTCCACAAAAATCTCAAAATTGATTTTTTTTTGCGATCACTAAACTTTCTCTATACTATAGTATAGTGAGAAAGTAAAAAATAGACATTTATAGCATAAAGAAAAACAGAAATGTATAGAATATAGAATACAAACAAAAGTATGAGTATGAGTTTAAGAGTTGTTGGAGTCAAATTCAACTCCCAATTAAAAATGGCTGCCGTTTAAAATGTCCGTTGTTGAATACCGCGAAAACAATAATTTTTACACAGAATACGTAGGAAACCTATATTTTGTCTTTTGTAATGACAGTTAAAATTATTTTTGAATTTGTTTTCTGCACGTCATTCAATAACATAATAGTGATAAAAAAGACAAAACAAAATATTTGGGATCTAGATTAATATTAAGTGTTTGAGACAAGAACCAAATGCAAATTTAACTTTTCTGTCCATAATTTTGTAATCCTTCGTCCTATAATTGTTTCACTTGTGTGTTGGATAAAAAATAATTAATTTTTAAAACTCAAGAAATCTAAAGCGCATAAATGTAGTTATTTCTCCGGATACGACGAAAAAAAGAGATGTGCTTGGAAAACTAATAAGATTAGGGGAAAAATTATAAAATCTTGAAAATTAAAAGTTGAAAAGAAAGAAGAACCCGTAGAACAATTAGGTATCAGCATTTGAAATTGAAAAACATCCATTTTACCATCACGAATTAACAATATTTTCGTTCTCAGGAAATAGTCCAATCAAATCAGTTCTGAAGTAAATTGGTTTCAGAAAAAGTGAGCTGGAAATGATTTTAATTAACCGGCTCAGGACCGATCCTTCTACAATTTCTTTTGATTCTATTGTCTTTAAGTATTAAATAATTTAATATTTATTTTAATATGCATTATATAGTCGAACGAATGAAAATAAAAGTTCAAACAAATTAAATATCGTTAGTATTCCAAACGAAAAGGTAGTCTCCATCAATATTTAGTACACTTAGTTGGCTTTTATTAATGGTGTAATACTGTACCATAATATAATAAACTATCCGAATTTACGAAAGTCTATAGTAAATAATTTTTGTAAAAACTAGTCAGTTTTATTACACTTGATTTGATATATTTACTCAATGATTTAAAAAAAGTTTAGATACTAAAAGAGCTTCTAAAATAAATTTTTGAAATGGATTATTCCTACGGACTGTTATTGGTCAACCACTAGCTATTACTATCCAAATTTAGATTGTGTTGAGAAAAACTTCTGTGGCAGCCAGACATCGTGCTGCCGTTAAGTGTTCTGTATCCCATTGTTGTGCAGAACCTAAAAGTAAATAAACAAATTACAGTAAAAATTAATAATTAAGTGTAATAAAAGTTTTTTAAATTCCCAGACAAATATAATAATGTGCAATAATACAATTTTTGTTTTGTTTGATTATTTATTTTGAAATACTCGAATATTAAAACCTTAAGCTGCTGCTAAAATAAGTAATACATTTACAAAAAAGCGAGAAACATGTATTGAAGCCTAAATCACAATCTAGGTTCTAGCTACGTAAACCTTACTAGGTATCTACAAATTCAATAATAAGGTAGATCCTGTGGCTTCAGCCGGCAAAGTCTTCTTATACACAGTTCCGTGTCCAGTAGCTATTAACATGATTATGGAGTCTCTTCTCAAGTCTATTTGCATAATCCGTTATAACGTCTTCTACTGATGTCAGATTTAAGTCCGAATATAGGTCTTCATTACGCTGATACCATCTTGCGTTGGTAATTGCACGAATTATACTATTTTGGCTCTTTGTACCAACAGTCGATTAGATTTTTGTGTACATCCCCAAAGTTCTACTCCGTATGAATAAATTAGTCTGATTATTGTTAAATAAAGTAGTCGCTTATTATAAAGGTCCAATTGCGAGTTCCTGCCAATTAGCCAGTGCATTTGACGTACACGTTAAACATTAGCCAGTACACGTTAAACATTACATTACATGCAGTGTAAATAGCATAACTAGTTACATTACAAGCATAAATAGATACTTTGATTACATGCAAGCCTAATCTAAACTAATTAGTCAGTTTGTTCAATTCAAAAGTAATACTAATAAATGATGAAAGCCAATTGTTCGAAAATTGTACCAAATTGATGTGCATGAAGTCAACGTATCAAGCATAATGCAGAGCATAATAAACAAAACCTATAGGTAGGCCTATAGCTGAACTTTTATTTTTTTATTGTCAGTAGTTTCTTTACATTTTGCATTTTGTATTTAGGCAAAAGGGACAAACTGCAAAGCAATAATCAACTATTTCCACCCGGCCAATTCAAAATTGCGTAATTTCAAAATCTTTGATGTTCAATGTTAAGTTATATTGAAACCCATAAACACACATTTATATATTATTTATTAAACCGCGTATGGGAAATTTTAAATATTCACAATTATAAAAAGCTTTAACGTAGTTGAAAGCTATTAGGAGTAATACGTTTGGGTTGAATGTCATATAATCAACTCCTATAAAAGCGAGCGTACGTACGTGGAGTAACATTTAATATAACAGCTGATTTCACCCATCATCTGTAAACCCAGTGTATACTAGTAGCTCTTTGAACAGTAGACCTCGCTCGTTGAAATAACAAATGTGGTTTTGAGTTTAGGTTAAAAATACTGTGCCAGTAAGGAAGTAAGCAGAAGGCTTAGCCGGTAAAACATTATTTTGCAAATACCGCCATTCCGGGGTTTCTAGTTATCGTTTTTTTCTTTTCTTGTGCTTCAACTGCTAAAGATTTTTGTTTAGGGGGCATTGTGTTTTATTTAGTTTAATAATGGGTAAGGTAGCTAAAAATATTGCGTTATTGAGGGAAAACACATACTTAAATAACTAAAACTTAACATCGTATTTACAGTTACATATCATACTCCAATATTAGAAATATTAAAAAAACAAACGTAGTGATCTCAACCCATGTACCAACACTTCCCACGCTGTCCAGCGGTCATTTTTTATATGTCCTTTATCGCCGCGAGGTTTCATTTGTTTCATTTCATTTTGTAATTCAAGTAAAGCTAAGTCATGATAATTTACAAGTATACAGTTCAATTTCTTGATTTATCCTCTACACGTTCTTATAATAATATGTCAGTTTTGGGCAAAGGATATATTCCTAAACTACTATTCAAAACAGACCTAGTTTTGTTAGCAGTCTTGTAGTAGGAACATAAAAACTAATGTTTTCAAAATAAGAAATTTGAAATAGATAAATATTTTTATACAGTTCTATTTAGAACTAAACTACGAAACTTTTTTACATTTACGAAAAAAATTACAAAAATTTTTTCAACTTTTTATGTAGACCTAAAGTTGAACTTTTTCCTTTCGTTACTGAACATTCTTGTTTCTTGAGCTAACAACTTTGTTAATATTACGTCAATCATTTTTTTACTGGCATATATGAATTATTTGAACCTTTATCTACAAAAAAGATATGGAACACTTTTGAATTAGTTTAGAATAAACGTATAAAAACATGGTTGAAATACAAAAACTTGGACGATTTTTAACGAATTTGAAGTTTACGGCCATTTTGTGAGCTTACCGTTAGAGATACGGAAAAATAAAGAATACAATTTTGTTGAAAATCTAATTTGCTGCCGGCAAAATATTATTAGTTTTCAAATTCGACTTACGGTTAAGCCACAAACTGGCTTTGGAAAAAAAGCTTACACTGAAAGAAATGGTCGGGCACAATTTTTATTTTATTTAAGGGGTTAAGAATGAAAAATGGAAAAAACCGTATATATACATGGCTCGGCCTGAGAATAAGGAACATTCATGCAAAAAATCATCAAAATCGATCAAGACATTTGGCCGTAATCGTGAGACAGACACACAGACGAAATGCCGAACGGTCGAGTTAAAACGGAGACCTTTCTTCGTTCGGTCAATTATAGTTTGAGGTTATGTTTACAACTTCAATCATTATAATATCTTGCGAAGTTGATCTTTTTTTTAAATATGAGTTATAGAACTAATGAATGCTATAATATACGTTATAATATTTGCTTCGAGGTTATAAACTATATATAAATACAACCTTTTATCGTCAATATATTTGTTTATACAAATTTAAAGAAGAAATATTCCTACCTATTCGTTTAACAGCTGATTTCACCCATCATCTGTAATACTTAAACAAACCCAGTGTAGATTATAGTTTGGGGTTATGTTTAGGTAGGCCTAGATAAGACAAGTAGGCTTTAATGCTGTTTGTAAATAGTTTGTTTTTTAAATTGTGTATTTCTGATGTGTATATAATTATTCAGCCTGTGATTTTTACAGGTCTTTACTAGTATACTAGTAGTTCTGTGGACAGTATACCTCGCTCGTTGAAATAACAAATGTGATTTTGAGCTTAGGTTAAAAATAGTGTGCCAGTAAGGAAGTAAGCATAAGGTTTATCCAGTGAAACATTATTTACTATTCCCGCGATTCCGGGGTTTCTAGTTCTCGTTTTTATTTCTTTTCTTGATCTTTAACTGTTAAAGATTTTCTTTTAGAGGCATTGTGTTTTATTTAGGTTAATAATGCGTAAGATAGCTAAAAATATCGCGTTATAGAGGGACAACATACAATTAAATGTTTACATACTTAAATAACTCAAACTTAACAATGTATCATAAATTAACTTAAGTTCCACATCATATTCCAATATTAGAAATAATGAAAACAAATTATTTTAAAACGTCGTGATAGTGATCTCAACCCATGTACCAACACTTCCCACGGTTTCCTACGGTCATTTTTTGTATGTCCTTTATCGCCGCGAGGTTTCATTTGTTTCATCTCATTTTGTAATTCAAGTAAAGCTAAGTCAAATACTTTTATGAAATTTACAATGATAATTTACAGGTATACAGTTCAATTCTTTGATTTATCCTCTACACTTTCTTATAATAATATGTAATTTTTGGGCAAATGATATATTTCTAAATTACTATTCAAAACAGGCCTAGTTTTGTTAGCAATCTTGTAGTAGGAACATAAAAACTGGTGTTTTCAAAATAAGAAATTTGAAATTGATAAATATTTTTATACAATTCTATTTAGAACTAAATTACGAAACATTTTTACATTTATGGAAAAAAATACAATATATTTACTACTTTTTATGTAGGCCTAAAGTTAAACATTTTCCTTTCGTTACTGAACGTGATTGTTTCTTGAGCTAATAACTTTCTGAATTTTACTTCAATAATTTTTTTTACTGGCATATATGAATTCTTTAAACCTTATCTACAAAAAAGCTATGGAACACTTTGAATTGGTTTAGAATAAACGTATAAAAACATTGTTGAAATACAATATCCATGACGATTTTTAACAAATTCGAAGTTTACGGCCATTTTGTGAGCTTACCGTTAGAGATACGGAAAAAAAATCAAGAATACAATATTGTTTAAAATTTAATTTGCTACTAGCAAAATGCTATTAGTTTTTAAATTCGACTTACGGTTAAGCCACAAACTGGCTTTGGAAAAAAGCTTACACTGAAAGAAACGGTCCGGCCGCCATTTTTATTTTATTTAAGGGGTTAAAAATGAAAAATGGAAAAAACCGTATATATACATGGTTTCAACTAGGAATAAGGAACATTCATGCAAAAAATCATCAAAATCGGTCAAGGCATTTGGCCGTAATCGTGAGACAGACGCACAGACAAAATGCCGAACGGTCGAGTTAAAACGGAGACCTCGCTTACGCTCGGTCAAATATATTGACTTAATGATTGTTTTTTTTTTTAGGAAAATAGTGATTTTTGTAGAAAAAGCTAAAAATGAGTTCTGTTTATCGATAAAATGTAATCTGACACTGAAAACTTATAAAATTTGTTGAGTTGTAGCAACATATTATTTTTTGCCTATTTTGATATTTTAGAATCGGAAAAAATATGTTGAATTTTGTTTCATTTAGTTGGCGAAAATACAAAGAGAATGAGACTAAATTAAACTTTTTCGACAAAAACCCTGCTTGCTGAATTTTTTTTTCAAAAAACTCAAAAATCTCAAAATCAGATATATTTTTTATCGAAAAAATTGGGTTTTTTTAGAATATTAAAAGTCACACTTTCCTCGAATCTTATATATTTAAAAGTGGAAGCCTTTAGACCGAGAAATAAAATAATTTAGAAAAAAATGTATGTCTAATTAACTAGAGATTTTGAGGTTATTTCAAAATATGTTAAATATAAAGGTTTCTTATTTTTTCATATTCTACAGTTTGTCAGCAAACAATATTTTTTGGGGTTAATTAAAAAAAGTTATTCCTTTTTAACCCTACCATTTCAACCCTTATTTGTCGCCCACTCCTAATCGACTGTAGGAATTGTAAAGGGATCGGTCCTGAGCCGGTTAAAATCATTTCCAGCTGATTCATAGCTGTTTAATTTTTTTCCAAAGGCTCCTTAATTTAATTGAACTAAAAGTGTAATTAGTTTAAACAACCGAAGTGTAGGCAGTCCGTTAAAGAAAGTAACGAAAGTATTTTGGCCTTCATAATATTGTTGGTCTGAAACGTAGACGACAACTAAATCTGGAATTTAGAAATATGTTGAGCAACGTGAGATGTTTTTGCTGTATTAAACATTTACTAGGGGAGACCCCTGCGTGCTCCGCATGCCAACCCCCGATGGAACCTTCTAAAAACTAATGTTATGTTTTATTTATAATAAAGGTGAAGGATTAATAATAACCTCAAAACTAAGATGGTAAATAATGTTAAATGTCCGAATCAAATTATTTCTCATATTTTATAACAGCAGTTATAATAAAGGTTAAAACAACCAGTAAGGCTCAGGTCTACACTTAAATCAAAAACCTAACCAAAAAGTTAGAAATACAAATAATTGTTTCGTATTTTGAAATCAGCTGTTAATAATATTGGTTACTCACTATCAATTACCGTATATTATCAATAAATTGTCCTAGTATTAAATTATAATATGTCTTAATTATTTTTAATTAGGTTTAACATAGTTTTTTCTTATTCTTAAATTCCATAAGATTTTAATGGTTTGTGTGTGTTGAAACATGTATTGGTTCAGTCCAGGCCTAACAAAAGTTTACAAACATTGAAATAAAAAATGTTTTTTTTTAAATGAATTGTAGCCTATGTTATTTAGGGATAGTGTAGCTTTTTATTAGTAAAACTATTTTTTACTTTCTCTACCCTATACGTAGTATATGGAGAAAGTATTGTTTTCATAAAAATTTTCGAATTTGAATTTTCAGTTGAATTATCTGTTTTGGTGCTCCCAGAACCCCCAAAAATTGTTTAGTGCAATTATCTGTGTTGGTGCTCCCTGAAACCAAAAATATGTTTAGTGGAATTTTTTGTTTTGGTGCTCCCTGAACCCAAAAAAGTGTTTTTAGAGTGGTGTCTGTCTGTCAGTCTGTCTGTATGTATACACGACCAGAGAAGACACTATTGGTCCGATTTTCATGAAATTTGGTATGTAGGTAATAAACCCTGATATCTCCAGGCGTTTTTTTCATTTTTTTGAATTTTTAATTTTTAAGGGTAATTTACCCCTAAAAACCCATAAAAAACGACAAAAATGCAAATTTATCAAAAACGGCTCTAACGATTTTGATCAAATTTTCAGTATTTATAGTGCTTAAGATGCCAAACAAAATGACACCACCCGCTTTTATCAAATCTTCGGCGTTTTATAATAATGGGGAAATGTTTAAAAATAAACAAGTTTGTGTTGTCAATCTAGCATCGCGGCAGCGGCCGCACGGGGTAGCACCACGGTAGCGAGAACGGCCAGTAATTCAAAGGTCGCGCGATCGAATCCCGCCTGGGACAATAATATTTTTATAACTTACGATTGACGTAGGTAGAATATTATTTTTTTGTTTTGTTCTAAAAAGTAGTAAATAAAATGATTAAAAACAATATTATTTTGACTACAGTAAGTTGGGAGAAAGTTAGTGTCAGTTAACTGATACCGTTTATTAAATCTAAGTTGGACATCCGAATCAACTGTTTTATCTGTTATTTTATTCAATTGTTTGCTATGGTAATGAATACATTCAATAAATAATAAAAATTTAAGTAATAACAGATTATGGAGAAGTATTTTATAAAGCGAACGCTGCCCCTGGAACATAGATAGAGCCACGATCGCAGAAATCGTTAAAATATTCGACGTAATCAAGATTATTGGATCGTTTCAGTGCGTTTATGGACATATTAAATTCAGTCGGCTGTTCTGAAACCTTTTCCAAATTGCTGGTATGTGTTTTCATGATGGATGGCCGTCATAACCTGATTACTCTATTGTTTACAAAACAAACGTTGTTTTTGACATTTCAGCTATTGTTTACCCTGAGCTCAAGGGGCGAAACTAAACTTGAATAACATGGGATGTCACTACTTAAGGGTTATGTATATAATTGCAAGATATAATACAAAATATTGTCTTCTTCTTTAGGTCAGCTAGAATCGACTTTTGGTAAATGCAATATATGCGATGCATCGTTGAAAGATACTGTCCACTAAGCCAGCTGAATCCTTTTGCTACAATTGTCTGTTCTTAGATGCACAATCACGTGATTTAATAATCAGCTGGTTAGGGAAACTTAAAATGATGATAAAATATGTTTTAAAAAGTTCTTTTATTACATTATAAATGAAATCATTTCAAAAATGTAAGTAATTTGTGCAAATATCTTGATTGATCTTTCACTTAAAACAAACCGCGTGTAAAACGGTTCAGTGGAAACCTCGAAGTGAACTCTTCAAAGAAGTGCAAAGTTGAAATTTTACCCCATGTTATATTGCCATAAGAAAACTTTAAATCTCGTTTTTTAAATGGTTACTGACCAGATACCAAAATCTAAGGTAAAATGTGCAAATATAGGGGTTATTCCCTTTCATTTGACCCCACCCGCGTGTAAATCGGTCCAGTGGTCTCACGCGTTCTTCCAGAAGATTTTCAATTTTGTGTTTTAATATATAGGATTTCCTTCAAGTAAATCCTCTCATTTTAGAGGAGAAAGTAATGGTAGTACATTTACAATTAATTAAGTATTTTTAGAACTACAGTTAATTTTGTCCCACACTTCTAAATTCTTGTCTATCCCCACTTCATATTTGGCCCCTAAAATCTTCCATTCTTTATACCATGAAATGTTAGAATTAACTATTTTTTTTGCCAAAACTTTTGGCAACCTGTCTTCCGGCATAGCCAACACCCCATACAAATACTTAAAATGAAGCTTCAATGTATACAAATACAGCTTATCTATCCCCGTCTCCAGATTTGGTGTGTTTAGAGGTAGACCTAGTAAAGTTTTTATAAAAAACCTAAATACTTTTTCAACACTATTAAATTCCCTATAACCCCAAACTTGAGCTGCATAACTTATTGTTGCTCTTTGAACTGCTTGGAAACTTGATAGTTTTACAGTTAGTGGAACGTGTTTACACCCAATAAATTTAGACCAGACACAGTTTATACTAGCTTTGGCCATTGCTAACTTAGACTTATGATGGTTCTCGTAAGACAAATTCGGAGCTAAGTCAAGCCCTAAATATCTATAGCTGTTTACTATTTCAATCTGTTTTTCATCAAAAGTCCACCTTTCATTAGCTGCCAATTTCCCACCGTTTCTAAAAACCATCACTTTCGATTTTATTAAGTTTACTCTTAAATTCCATGTGTTGCAATACATATTTAATTTATCTACCATAGCCTGAAGACCTTCTGGCTATGAGGACATAATAGCTATATCGTCCGCATAAAGCAGCACCCGAATACAAACCCCATCAACACAACATCCTCCCTCCAATGCCTCATGTAGGTCATTCAAGAAAAGTGAAAATAATAATGGACTCAGTAAACATCCCTGCCTTACTCCCATTTTCGTTTCAAAACAATCTGACACACCAGTTCCGCACCATACCCCAGCCACAGTTTCTTTGTATAAATTTTGAAGTATTTACTCAATTAAAATATTTACTGAAAAAAATCAGTTTGGAACAGAGGGAGCAGCTTCTACTAGCAGCAAAAAATGGGAAATTTCATAAAATTTACTCCAGTTTAGATTCTAACCTAGGGCAACAACACTATTTTAACTGTAGTAAAAATGAATATAAGTTGCAGGAAATAAAATGGGCATTTAAGTGTAGAGCCGAGTTAATTCATTTAAATTTTAAACCGTGGGTTGAAGTGAAAAATTATCTTTGTTCTTTATGTAATATGGGAGTAAACGAAGACGTTTACCATTTTGTGGCAGAATGCCCGATATTGGTGAAACATAGAAAATCGTATCTGGGTAAAGAAAGATTATCGATGTCAGAGTTCAAGGACTTTATGAATGGTAAGGATTGGGGAGTATTATGTAAATATCTTGAAGAAGCATGGCATTATAGATGGGCATTGATAAAAGAATTTAACTTTTGATAATACTTTTAGGTTGCGATCGCTGAGCTTTATTGTTATTGGGAATTTAATATCTGTACTCATTTCTAATCAAACTTGTATTTATGTGTGTATTGATGCCAACCTAGCAGACGGCTGAAGCCATGCTAGACTATATGTTAGAAAAGAAACGTTATAATTCTGTAAAATAAATCAATAAAGCATATGTTATTATTATTATTATTATTATTACATTTACAATTAGAAAATTAATAGTTTACTTAAAGTTTGTAAGTTTAAATCTACGCTGGAAGTAAACTGTGCTGCGGCTCTATGATCATTTAGAAAGCTCGGTTTTAGTTACACAAATGGAAAACTGGTCATAGTAACAATCATAACTATATAATAGTTGTCAATTTAAACTGTATAATACGTCACTACAATATGTTTTGACAGATGTTGGTGGCATTAAAACTCAGCATATAACGTTTAAAGCAACTTAATTTGAATGGAGAACGTCTTTTAAATTTTGGTGAGGTTCTTGATTTTGTTATATTAAATGGTGGAACACAAGGAGATACTAAAGAATTTACTGTACTTTCATTGGACTTTAGGATTTTTTGGTAGTTGATCTGTGCTTGGTGTTTTACTAATAAATGAAATTAATCACTACTTTCAAGGTAGGACCAGAAATATTTGTAGATTACCATCCTATATCAGTAAAACTACGACTATCAATCAGAAGATAATTGAAATTGAAATTGAAATTATGATTGAAAAAAACTGATAAAGATCTGAAAAATGAATATCTAGATTGAGCCGCTGATAGATTGGTAGAGTTAGAAAATACAATTGAATAAATTACCTTAATTATTGCGTGGTTTAAATAAATAGAAAATGAACAGGAAATGGAAATGGAATTTGTTATAATTAGTTTGTAGTAATAATACTTATTTGCATCAAGTGCACAGTTAATTATAAAAATAAACACGTGAGGTTTTGTGGAATTTCTGACGAAACGAAACACTAGTGTTTGCCTCACTGAACTGGATATGTTATATAAATACCTTAGTTTTGCGTGATTAATGCTCGCAGTCCATCTTTGATCGTCGTTTAAGCGTGTCGCGTTTCGCCTGTTGTCCAGGCATTGTCGAATCGAATGAAATGCATTAAAATGATTAGCATTTATATAATGCTTGTCGATAAAATACAAACCCTTAACGATTAACAAATTTAAGAAACATATATGCACAACCCATTTGTTACAAATAATACGGTATGGTTCATAAAGTTAAGGGCATTTTTAGGAAGCCCTCACACATGCAAGTTGGTCGGCCCTTGCATCATTACTATTCGTAGTAACCTTGGTTAGCGGGAAATGAGTTGAAGTACCTTATAATCTGTGTAAAATAAATCCGTACTTAGATAAGACGACTTTGAGAGTAAATAAAATTGTAAAATATATCCATCAGTCATATTAAAGACTTTAGAAATTCGAATGAACAATACCTGAACGTTTAATTCTTTAACATCTAGACGGTCCGTGTATTTATATCTTAAGAGCACTTAATGTTTGACCACGTTTTACAAATAAAGGCTTGATAGAATACTATTTAATCTGAATATTGCTATTAATAAAGAGATTATATTACTTGAAAGAATAAGGGTCGAGTGGGCATTTTGTACTTTCAAGTACTTGTTCTGTGAGTAAACAATATACTTTGATGTGATGACGAGTATTTATCACGTTAGACAAAAATGCACTCACATTTTACAGCTCTTTAATTATGTAACTGCTCTTAATCATTTATTTAATTATAATCTGTTTCCGCGTTAGCATGCTCGTAAAATTGTTCGAGAAATAATTTCAAGAAGCCTTTATTTTAAGTTTTAACATACAAACAGGAATAGTTAACTAATACATAAATTAAAACCTCACATTATTTAGGTGAAAGAAACCGTACATGTAGGGATTTTGATTTCTTTTTTTTAATAACTAAGCAGTTTGATTATTGTCGCTGTATTTAGTTGACAATGCTCAGCAACTCATAATAAAACAAAATAAAAGGTACCAGGAACTGTCACATACTTTCTCACAAACATATTTAAATTATTAAACAGATTCACTGTGACTTCATAATTGTAGGTGAGGTAGGAGAGGTCATTTATTAAAGTAGGAGATTAACTAATAAATATTATTATTATTACCTAGAGAGAAAACTATTCGATCGATTTCGAACAAATTTGCACCAAACACGTCAATTAGGCTTGCATAGATTCAGGAAAAAAGGTTTTGAAAAACAACTCCCTTTATGGCAAAAAACCCAAAAAAATCAGTTATTATTATTAGCTAAGCGAGAATTTTTAGAAAAATACCGTTTTTTTGCATATGGTAGGGTACATTAAATTCTACAAATAAGCCAAATTGTATCAAAATCGTTAGAGCCGTTTTTTTATAAAAAAATAATAACTGATTTTTGGGGTTATTTTTGCCAAAAAGGAGGTTGTTTTTCAAAATTTTCAAGACCATTTTTCTTGCATCTATATAGGCCTACTTGACATGTCTGGTGCAAATTTGTTTCAATTGGATCGAATAGTTTTCGCTCTAGCTTTGTATACATACAGACATACAGACATACATACAGGCAGACATTTTGTAAACAACACTTTTGTGGACTCAGTGTGTTCCAAAAGGGATATTTCCACAAAAATCTCAACATCGATATTTTTTTGAGATCACAGTATACTTTCTCTACAGTATAGTGGTTACTGTATAGTGATCACTATATAGCGATTGCAGTATAGTGAGAAAGTAAAATGAACAGAAAATGGAATTTGTTATAATTAGTTTGTAGTAATAATACTTATTTGCATCAAGCGCACAGTTAATTATAAAAATAAACACGCGAGGTTTTGTGGAATTTTTGACGAAACGAAACATTTGGAAACCCGTTTTAAAAGTGTTTTAAAATTATTCTTCCAGATAAAAACTGTCAAAGAATCTTGGCCGGAGTTCAGAAATGTTTGTGACGCAATTTCTTCAAATTAATTAAATTTGTTGAGCTGAAAAATTGTTTTTTTTTGTTTCTTTCTTGCAGTTAGCTATTTGTAATTTCAAGTATATTACATAAAGTAGAACGCGTGATTTATGATATGTTAAAGTGAAATACGATGCGTGCTTCAACAATCGTAAATTAAAAAAAATCCTTTCTATTCAAGTAGATTTCGAAGTTCCCATTTACTCTCACAAGCTAAGCATTGAAATAAATCTAGACATCCCTTGCGATAAGGTTTGCAGTTATCAAGAAAATGTTCAGATTAATGATTTTGGTAATATTTAGATGATTAGGAATTTTGAACTTAGCGAGTTTAGTTTTGGTTACCCCTTTCAGCATGGGTTGGTAGTATCAAAAACTGTTTTGTGCAAATGTGTTATTTATTATTTAGAAGGATTTAATGACTTAGAACGTGTTTGATGCTGTGCCTGCCAACTAAAGAGCGCAGAGGTAGTGACGAGTGTTATCTAAGAACCTTTTGAAAAAATTTCTTACTAAAAAAATAGTACTATATTTTAGATTTATAATAACTTTAATTTTATAATAATTTATTTATTATGATTTATAATAATAATGATCAACATGTTTCAAACTAAGAGATTCATAGTGTGCGTGTGTGTGTTTTCTTTCATTTTTTTTTATAAACGTCATAATTCTATTCCCTTAGTTCCTGCCCATTAACGAACGCGATTCAGAATTACCCTCACTTTATTTTATGTGAGCCTGGAGTGCAAAATTATGGCATTTCGTACATAAAAAGTTACAGATATATTTAAAGAGAGTCTCGAAAGAATGAGTACACATTTTGAGCTGACATATTTAATTGAAGAAAATATTTGCTGATAGGCCTATATCAGCTGAAAATTCAAACTAAATGTGATAAATATGGCTAAAGTTTAGTTGTCTTTTGATCAAGTAAATAAGTTTTGAAGTGTTACTAGAAGACTGAAAATGTTCAAGTGGTTCAAAGACGACTGGAATTTGGAACACAACCTCAAGAGTAACTATTGCAAGTTTTGAAGCATAAGGAACAATGATAAGAAATAGGAACCTTCAAATGGGCAAAATGCCTTGAAGGCCCTAAATTTTCTCATTCTGATTGGATAAAACATATAGTTTAAAATGCTAAGTAGTTTGTAGTTTATAGTTCTGATAATCTTGTATACACCAACATTCTTTTGTTCTTTTGTTTTGTTTGACTGATCAATGTAAGTAAAACTATATTTCTTTTGTTTTTTATCCTATTTTTGTATGTATAATTCTCCTTTTTTTGTATGTATAAGTCTTATAATATATTGATTTAGTTTTTATGTATTTAGTGTTACGTTGACATCAGTCTTGTCAAGTTTATTACAGTGTTTGAACTTGGATACGTGTTTAGTTATTTTTGTATTTTGGTGACTTTTGTTTAATTATGTATAAAAAAAGAATGATTGTTATTAATTTGTAGCAGATTGAGGAAATAAATACATTTATTATTTATAAATGTGAACATGAGCGGTCGGAATGGAGAAAACCCTCTACAATTAATGAAAATGTCGATGTGGTTATGCAGAATTTTACACGATCCCCAAAAAAATCTCTCAGATATACTTTCGTGAGACTGGTATTGAAACAGATAGTGTTCAAAGAATTTTAAAAGCTGATAATTGAGACCATACGTCCTACGACTTCTGGGAGTCAGTTTTGTGATTTTTCTGGGACATATGTATAGCAAATGATGTGTGTATTGATTTAATTATTTGGTCAGACGAAGCAACCTTTAAATTCGATGGAACAATCAACAGTTGTAACTATGTTTACTGGCTAGCAAAAAAATCCACACATAATTGAACAGAAGCCAGTAAATTTACCTGGCATAACAGTATGCTGTGG
>JAGFPH010009030.1:36736-49818 GCA_018207615.1 Philaenus spumarius
AGGACCACTTTTTCCCAATCAACAGTCATAACAGAACTATGTTTACTGGCTAGCAAAAAAATCCACACATAATTGAACAGAAGCCAGTAAATTTACCTGGCATAACAGTATGCTGTGGTTAATTTTCAAGGAGCAAAGTAGGACCACTTTTTCCCAATCAACAGTCATAACAGAACTGTGTTTACTTTTCTATAAAAAAAATCCACACATAATTGAACAGAAGCCAGTAAATTTACCTGGCATAACAGTATGCTGTGGTTAATTTTCAAGGAGCAAAGTCGAACCACTTTTTCCCAATCAACAGTCATAACAGAACTATGTTTACTTTTCTATCAAAAAAATCCACACATAATTGAACAGAAGCCAGTAAATTTACCTGGCCTAACAGTATGCTGTGGTTAATTTTCAAGGAGCAAAGTCGAACCACTTTTTCCCAATCAACAGTCATAACAGAACTATGTTTACTTTTCTATCAAAAAAATCCACACATATTGAACAGAAGCCAGTAAATTTACCTGGCATAACAGTATGCTGTGGTTAATTTTCAAGGAGCAAAGTAGAACCACTTTTTCCCAATCAACAGTCATAACAGAACTATGTTTACTTTTCTATCAAAAAAATCCACACATATTGAACAGAAGCCAGTAAATTTACCTGGCATAACAGTATGCTGTGGTAAATCTTCAAGGGGCAAAATAGGACTATTTTTATTCTTTGCACAGTCTCTGGTGTAGCTTACTTACAATGCCACAAAACAAGAATAAACCTGTCTTACAAAACCTTTCTGACGATGAAGAATTGTACTTTCAACAAGGTGGGGACGTAAGGGGATTTCTTGACAATACATTTCCTCAGCGATGAATAGGGAGAAGAGGATGTGTTTCAGCGTACCCGATGCAATCTCCAGACTTAAAACCCATGTTTTGAAAGACACTGTAAGGCATAAGGACACTGAAACAGCTGATACATCAGATAACAAATGATGTTGACCTGATCCCTTCAGATACAGTACTAGACTCTACTAGTTTGCCTTGTCATTCTTTACCATTCCGTTTTCGTAGGAGTAATGCATTTAACGGTGGTAATTTTGAATATTTAAAACATTAAACTACAAAACTGTTAATTAAATATATCAGTTCAAAATTGGTATCAACACTCTGTGCGTATATATTCAAATATACAGGATGATTATTTTAAAACTAACCACCTCTATTATTAAAACAAATCTGTCCTCAGTAACTTTAGTAAACCTGCATGTTAAATTATTCAGCTTACAATTGTGCGAACTCGAGCTGAGGTGTTGTTATTGTTATATTATATTTTATTAATGTTATATTATATAGTGTCGTGTCGGTGGTATCGTGCCGTGCCGTACCACAATTGAGCCATTTCTATCATATTACTGTATATTAAATATTATATACAACCATAAGTAATCTTATTTTAAGACTATTTGCAGAAAAGATGACAGCTAGGCCTATATTGCAAACTGTTTTCAAAGACCTACAAAGTTCAAGTTGCAGCACTCAACAATAACGGTGATATTAAAACGTCCGTCAAAATTAATCAAAGCTTTAATTAAAGCTTGTCGCTAAAAACTTGAAAAGGGTCGACATTTAATTTAAAGTTGAAATTGTTGTTTCCAGAGGTGGTAAAGTTTGCCGCCATTTTGCTCGACGGAACGTTACAACTTTTAATTATTATTTTAGTTTCGAAAAGTTATTGGATTTATTCTCAATTTTGCGGTATTTTTTTATACACCTAACTCTAGCTCACGAATTTTCCCGTAATACAAGTAATACGTAGAATACTTTTAAAGGGAAGCGTTCATTAACGCAATACGCTCAAATAACAAAATTATTAAAGAATCTATGGAAAACATTGCATCATGGTTGTTTCCCTCTCTGCGTTTCTTATACGAGTCATCTACAGATACATCGGCCCTACTGGCTCATCTGTGCCAGTACCTCCTCTTAATTAAGGCTGATGCAACGGTAGATATCTAGAACTTGCTCCTATGCTCCAAGCATAATCTTATTCCTAAAGCAGATGCTGGTTAACCTTATGCTTTTACTTAATAGTTACAATCATGTTCTTTATTTTTATTCATCAGAGCCTGTGCCTACTCACCAGCCAATCTGATGCAACGGTAGATGTCGATCAACTACTCCAAACATAACATTATTCTTAAAGCAGATGCTAGATGCCTATATTTTCTCAGTATAGTAGACAATCATCTAAATTGTTTTCAGTATAGTAGATTTTCACCTATATTTTATAGGTGTAATAATATTATTTGTACATGTTTTGTCACGTAAGCCAACTGTTCTCGCACAATGTCTGGGAAATGTATCATAATCATTTATGCGATGTTTCTAGCATCCGTTGAAATATGATTAGACAATATCTGTTTTCAGAGTAAAGATTTTCTATACAAATGACTTGCTTTGATTAATTTGTTTATTCTTATTATAAGTCTTTGGGATATTGGTGGTTATCTCTGACAACTCCAGTTGTATTTTCACAACTAATTCTTTAAAAATATCGTGAAGATGCTGCAATGCAATGTTAGGGCATACTTTCGTTCTAAGACGGACCAGACAAACTATTTAAATAATCTTTTAATTTAACCTTTTTGGTAGATTTAAAGATAGCATTAGATTTATCGAAACACATTGAAAGTGACAGAGCTATTTTACTTTGATCTGACCTACATGGTAAACAGCTGATTGAAGGTTGTTTATAATTAATTATATTAAGTTCAATTATGACAGAATGCGGAAGAAATTGAACATTTAAAAAATATATCAGAGAATAACATTTTAAACTTCCTTGTTTGAATTTCGGACAGATATATATTTTAAAATTTATAGAAATTATGTACAGTATTATGAGTCTGAAAAATAAACGCGATATAGTTAATTAATTTTCACAAAAAACATATTCAATTGAAGCCAACAAAGTAATTATGTTGGCGCATTTAAAATTCATAATTATAATTTGATTTTTAGAATTGAAATTTTTATTTCAATTGGTAGAGTATGCAGTTTGTTATACACTTACCAAATAATAAACAGTCAAGAGTGGGAAAAACTCACGTTGTAAGTGTTCCATCCAATATGTTTTACATTGCAGGAAAAAGTAAGATATTTTCTCATTTTAAGTTATAGAATATATACAAGATACCATCAGAGAACCCGAGTTTAAGTTTACCAAAAGTGTCGACAGTAAAATTATTACTCTGTACGAAAAACAATTATGTGTTTTAAACAATACTAAATATAAATTAAAAATTTCGTATAAATTATGTATGTTTTTACGTAAAACATTATTTTTTACAAATATAAAAAAAAAAAACGAAATAAATTATAGTAGATTACATGTTTTGGAGCCTTAACTCAATCATCATCACCAGATCACTCCGAAGAGTCCGTCACAAATTAAAATAAATACACCCTACACGAACACTGACACGAAAATAAAATTAAAATGCTCTTATCACTGCAGACGGTCACCATTACATTTTCAGTGAGTACCGTCAGGGTTTAAGTCTTTTTTTAGGCTAAAAAATAGTTTGAATTTACTTTAAGAATATTTCCAAAACATTATTATTGGTTAAGGTTGAAAACTTTTTAATTATTTAAGCAGGCCATTTGTTCTCCAGAATTCTTTATGTGTAACTTAAAGCTTTTGCACGACCACATGTCAACATGCCAAGAGACAGCACACTGACATATGACTAAGCTCCTAAACAACCAGCACTGCTAACGGGAATGTGTTGTCTGCTTTTAGCCAAGAATGAAAAATATGGATTTTTCGTTTGTAGTCTTTATTTTTCTACTGTTCTTTAATAACATTTTGATATTTAATTCATGTCTTTAAATTCATTTAATTCATGTGTGGCAAACCACACATCTTCATTGAAACAAAATTGTAAGCTATAGTTTGTAGGTTAAGTTTTTCGTTTTTTGTTCAAAAGTTCATTCTTAGCATGAACTCCACCCCAAAGGAGAGACTACCATGGTGGAAATACCTAAAGTCTTTAATTTTAGGTGAGACATTACTCACTTGCAGTGCCTGAGACCAATTTGTTATAAATACAAATTATTTTTCAGCACCTGACAGACCAGAATTAGCTAAGAAGGCTGTACAGACTCACCTAGAATCAAATTGAACCTTTTAATAACATTATCCGGACCACAATCCCTAATGACAACTTTTTTGAGATAAAAATACTAAAAATTGAAGTGTTAGATGCTTTCATTAAATTCAAACGTGGTGCACTTAGTAAAGTGAAAGTGTTACAGAAACAATGTAATAGGTTTAAAACAAATTGTCAATAAAATAGTTTTAGCTCCAACAAAGCAGCTTTGGAATGTACAAAGATGAAAAGGAAACGGATAAGAAATTTAAGAGACAAGGAGGAAGAAAACACTGTTCAGTAATGTTGGTGACATGTTTTAGTGTTATCGACAGGATCTGTTTACAGTAAATCACATTTTCAGAAGCACAGGTACATTTTTCTAATAAACCTCTTGACCTATCAAGTTGAATTGTTTCACTGTTGTAAACGAGTCTGTAACTTACAATGTTAACCTATTTTTGTTGGCTAAAAATTATTTCTTACGTGTCAAAAACCATATGTTATTATATTAAAAGCGCCTAGTATATGATGTTAAAAAAAAACAGTATAAGTATTTTATTTTAAAATTTTATTAATTATAGGTCAACATTGTTCAAAAAGGTCTAAACTAGGTCTAAGAGGCCGATTTCGACAAATACACTATTTACATCGTCATTGGTGGTTCCCAATATTAGAACAGCTGAGAACAGATTATTTACAATGGTTCACAGAAACAGATATTCCACACCGTATGCTCAGCCTGTGATAAGATGGTTAGTTAGCTGACTGACTCACCTTTGTTATAAAAATTGTTGGCTTGATTTCGTCGTCTTAGTCCCTTTGTGTCGTAATGGTTCTAATTGTAATGGCATTGACAGTTGATCCGATAAAATTGGGGATTTATTTCACACAAAAAGCATATACATAGTGGAAAACATCTAACTGTATTATGACTGAGTTGTCATCTTGTTTCCAGAAATGACACTAATTATTTTAAATAATCTGTTCTCAGCTGTTCTATTACTTGGAACTGTCACTCACCACTAGTAACAATGCAAATAGTATTTTTCGTCGAAATCTGCCTCTGTTGTGAGAATAAATGTCGTCATTTATAAAAGCCTAGGTATTTTTGTCATCATGTTTAGTTCTTACTTAATAGTATTTCTGACGATAAAATAGTCAAGTCTATTTTTGGTTTTACAGATTTTGTGAGCGTGAGCCGGTTCTCAGAAATATGAAAAATGAACAGAAGAAATGATGTGTTTTTTGTTTGTTTGTTATAGAACCAGCAAAAATTAGTTTTTAGCGATCACCTAAAACCAAAGGGAGGTCTATTAAATTTCAGATCTGTACGCGTTATGGTTCCTTAGATCTTGTGATGAATGAGTTATTGAGTAGGATCTAGCAAATATGTTACATAAATATAGATTAAATTAATATGCATTTACTGATTCCAAAATCAGACGCAAAAAATCAGGCTACTCAGAAGACAATGCTTCATTAAACGTGTTATCTAATTTAGATAGACTAAGCCGTCAGGCGTTAAATCGTCACTGATAAAGAAAAACAAATTTATAGCATTACAACCTACTCTATTTTACACTAATAGAAGAAATCGACTTATTCTTATCCGTGTTTATACAAATTGTTACTTATGGTTGTGCGTGTAGTTACAAGTTTAAATAGTAAAATCAATAAAATAAAAGTAAATACAAATCCTTATGTATAGAAATTCATTTTCATTAATTTGACTTAATTATTTTGATCGTTTCGGAGTTAGTTTCTTTATCTAATAAACTTAATCTATACTTATAAAAGCCAAATACCATTGACTAATTGACTCATCACAGTTTCTCCAAAACAACGAAGCCTACAAACATGAAATTTGGCACTAATACTCTTTATACGCTCTAGACGCGCACTAAGAAAGGGTTTCCGAAAATTCAAAATTTTAAGTGGGGTTTTGGGGAGTCAAAGTTAATAAATCACGATTTATCAAAACCTACCGAACGGATTCGAATGGAGTTTGGTATGTAGCTTCCCCTAGGGCCATAGGTGCTCGCTAAGAAAGTTTTTCAAAAAATTCGAAATTTTAGGGGAGGTTTGGGGGTCAGAGTTACTAAAAAAAACCATCGAACGGATTGGAATGAAATTTGGTATGTAGCTTCCTCTAAATGACCAAATTCCTAGGTCATGCTTCCTCTAGGTGCTCGCTAAGAAAGAGTATTTTTTAAATCTAAATTTTAGGGGAGGTTTGGGTCGGTCAAAGTTACTAAAAATCCCCTTAAGAAATACATAGTGTAATATATTTATTGATATAATACATTTTTTGTAATATACATTTAACTTTGATTTGTCTATCCGTGCAAAGCCGGGTCGGGCCAGCTAGTGTAAATATAATCTAGCTTGACTCGTGACAGAAATATTTCTCAGAATACAAACAGAACTCAACTCTAACAAAAATACTTTTAATCGTCAAACCCGTTTCAACGACAAAGTCGACATCCCCAAACTGTAACAAAGAAATTATATAGTTTTATTGTGGCTCGAATGTCACTGAGGGATGATGCCTTTCTCGCTGAAACGCTTTTGACGATTAAACGTAGGCTATTTTTCTTAAAGAATTGCGTTTAGTGATTTTATTCTTAGAAATATTATCCAAAGTCAAGCTAAATTTTTTACTTATAGTTGTGAAAAGTATTTTTATCACGAACAGTTTGAATACCGTGTATAAACTAAACAAAATAGTCTTAAAATATAATGGTTTAAGGTAAAACAATGTTAATTATTTTTTTACAAACATTATTTTGTAATACTTTTCAAACAATGAGCAAAACGGTATTGCAATTTTTAATAGGCCATTGTTTTGAAGAGAAAAGGGGAAATGCTAAATGTGATTTTAATCCAGTACAAACGACACAGTACAATTAAAGAAGCGTCAACTGCTGCCCTGGCGTAAAATTTGCGTTGTTCGAAGCAAGCACATTATAATGTAAATTGTAATTGCGAGTTTACACTTCTTGCCGGGGACTGTTTCCTTTGATTTAAAAATTTGCTTTTACATTTTTCGATTGAATGCACGACGATAATTTTATTTGTTTTTCTATACTAATATTATAAAGAGGTAAAGTTTGTTTGTTTGTTTGTTTTTTGTTTGTTTGTTTGTTTGTATGTAGGGGGTAATCTCTGGCACGACTGAACCGATTTAAAAAATAGTTTTACTAATAAAAAGCTTCACTATCCCTGAGTAACATAGGCTATAATTCATTTCGATAAAAACCTTTTTTTATTTCAATATTTGCAAAATTTAGTCGGAAAAATTCTTAGGTAAGGCCTAGAATGATAAACCAACACAAGTATTTACATTAATTACCATAGCAACAAATTGAATAAAATAACAGATAATATAGCTGTTAGCTCCAATCTTTCCATTAACAGCTGATTTCAAAATTTGAAGCAATTATTTTTGTATTTCTAGCTTTTAGGTTTGGGTTTTAACGTGTAGACCTGAGCCTTGCTGGTTCTTTTAACCATTGGGGGTTGGCGTGCGGAGCACGCAGGGGTCTCCCCTAGTCTATGATAAAGTAATGACAGTTCGAATAACTTTATTTCTCTTCAGTATTTACTCGTCCCTATCTTCACTCATAATCTTATGGAAAGGTTCAAATAATAACTTAAACAATGTTATCCACAGGATATGACCTGTTTTGTATAATACTAAAGTTTTCTAAATTGAAATATTTTCAATTACCTTTTGTTTTCCTGAAAAGGAGCTCACAACTGAGTTATGAGATAGCGTATTCCAAGGAGCATCACATCGATCGGTCCACTTTAGTGGGTAATTTTTCACCAACAAATTCATGAACTCGTTTATGTGCATTTACAACTTTTTGTTTAGTTTTATTTTGAAAGTTAACCCATATACAGGCTTAACACATATATAATATACTAGCTGACCCGTACGGCGTTGCCAGTGGTGGTTGGTATTTTCATTCTTTTTAACGTAATTGTATTCTTTTTAAGTGTTCAGTCAGTGAGTGGTATTTGGCTTATATATATATATATATATATAGAGAGAGATATTAAATAATAAAAACACTATTGTCATAATAATAAAAGATCTGAAATAATGATTTTAGTAACTTTGATCCCCCCAAACCCCTCCTAAAATTTCGAAATTTTTCATACCCTTTCTTAGTGAGCACCTATGGCCCTAGAGGAAGCTTCATACCAAATTTCATTCCAATCCGTTAGGTAGTTTTGAAGAAATCGTGATTTAATAACTTTGATCCCCACAAACCCCCCCTTAAATTTCGAATTTTTTTAAACCCTTTCTTAGCGAGCGCCAATGGCCCTGAAGGAAGCTACATACCAAATTGTATTCCAATCTGTTCGGTAATTTTGGAGAAATAGTGATTTAGTAATTTTTACCCCAAAACCCCCCTAAAATTTCCAATTTTTTTAAACCCTTTTTTAGTGAACACCTATGGCCCTAGAGGGAGCTACATACCAAATTTCATTCCAATCCGTTCGGTAGTTTTGAAGAAATCGTGATTTAATAACTTTAATCCAACCAAACCTCCCCTAAAATTTCGAATTTTTTCAAACCCTTTCTTAGTGAGTACCTATGGCCCTAGAGGAAGCTACATACCAAATTTCATTACAATCCGTTCTGTAGTTTTTGAGAAATCGTGATGAATGAGTGGTATTTCGCTTTTATATATATATAGATGAGGTATAACAAACCATCCTTGAGGCACACAACTCAAGCATACCATAAATTTAGTGATTTGGTTTCTTGAAGAAATCAGAGCGCTGGCTTACTTGCTTATGGTAATTATATGATTGAGTTTGCCTCACTGGACTGGATATTTTATATACATTAAGGTACAGTTCATCAAGGTAAGGACAATTTTATTTTTAGGAAGGCACTTTGGTCGGTCCTTGCATCAATAATCGTAGTTGCCTTGGTTAGCGGTAAACGAGTTATGCGGGGGGTATGTTCGGACCTGATAATAATTTCGAACATGGTGTCTTATAAAAAAGATGTGTGTGATAATAATTTAATTGGAAGTGTGTTTTTGTCAATTAATAGCGACATTGGGTGGGATATATTAGCCTTGAAAATAATATAGAATTCTCCAAGGAAGTCCATATATGGCCGTTGGGAAGATTTCCATGTAATTTCCATGTTTTTTTAAAGTTTTTGTAAGTATGCCCGGTTTATAACATAGCATATTTGGAGGATGTCAGGATGGATTTGTTGCTCGAGAGTTATTCTTTGAACGGAGTTTTGAATGTACTTCCCGTTTGTCCTATATATAGTACATATTGCAATTGTCAAACGTTTATTATAAATTCACAACTTCCATTATACGGGCAGTCTGCTTTAGTATGAATGCTTTTTTCAAACTATTATTGGCCTTAAAAACCAGTGTGTATCCCTGTTTGAGGAATATTCTTTGTGTGATGTTATCCATTAATTCGTGGTAATCATACTTATGTATTTTGGTTTGTCATGTCCTACTATTTGTTTATCGTGTTTTCTTTTTATGATTCGTTTTTTTGTTATACAATTATTACATCCATTCGATACTGCCATCTGTTTTATTATTTTAATTTCTTGATCAAAATCGAGTTTTGCTCATGGGTAAGTTTATAGGTTTCTTTATGAGGCTAATGTACGCTGATATTTTATGGTTATGAGGGTGGTTAGAAGAAGCGTGCGTGTTGTGATCGTTTTTTTGGTTTTCTGCAGATTTTTAAAGCGAATCTTACTTTGGAAGTACTTAGATCTAGGAAGTTTAAGCTGTTATTGATTTATACTTCTCCAGTGAACTTAAAAGAAATGTGTAATATAACTAATAATTCTTAAACATATCAATTTGTCTTTTGGTTCCTTTGAGGAGGTAAAAGGTGTCATCCATGGATCTATGGTAGAGGGGTTTTTGTTTGTATATAATGCGTGTTGTTGAATTCAAAATAATGTTGGTTCAAACAAGTTGCTAGTAGGGTTATGAGTTCTACCAATACCTCAACGTCCAAGGTATTGCTTCTTTATATTATTTTTTATGATTTTCACAATTTTGGTTATTTAGTTATTGGTGTGCAGATTTACTATGTCGAACGATACGAGAATAGCTTATCAATTCTACTTTGTCATGTTAGAAACCAGGCATACATACACCAACTTTAAAAATAACATGGAAATCCTAAGTAAATCTTCCAAAGGGAAAAATATGAACGTCCTTATTAAATATCTACAAGGCCAATATAACAGACCCAATGTCGCTATTAAATGAAAAGCAGTCACACTTTTAACGAAATACCATCTTCAACATTATTATCAGCGAGTCCTTTGGTTTAATACATCACTCGCATCTAAACTACTATTAGATTTTGTTTTTACATGTGGGATGTTTTCATTGAAATTATGCTTTCATTAAATGTTGAAAAAACATTGGGTGTGCTTAAGATCACACGTTGGAAGTGATAACTTCTATGACCGATTCATATTTTTATCAGTATTAATATTAGAGGAGAATAAAGGTCAACAAATTACACAAGTCAATATATTGTCAAAAAATATTATATCATATTTTGAAATTGCATAATTATAATATAATAATTATAATATTATAATATTTTTATAATTAATAATATTATAACTAATTATAATAAGTATGCGAAAAATAATGATAATTTTTATGTAAACAGTATTTATTTGGTGACTAATGATTTTGAGTGAGGTATTAGTGTATGCACTACATATAATTCAAAGAATAATTCAATATGTAAGGGATAATTATTATAATATTATAATATAGCCTGTTGTGTATTGTCTATTCCCTCTCCACGCTCTTACTTGTTTATATATACTATTAGCTGACAGCACAATGTTCGTTATTGCAATAATATGGTTACTTACAGCAAATGTTACATCTTAAAGTATTTAAGCTGATTCTGTGTGTATTTTGAGACAGTTGTTTCTTTACCGCTTGCCTATGTGCTTTTACGCGATTTGTATTAGAAAAACGCTTTCCCTTCGTTTTTTGGTATTTGTTCTGGATGCGACCGAACTGCATCAGATGATGTTGTACACTGTTCTGATAGGTTTGGAAGTTGAGAAATTTGGAGATCATCATCTGAAACCTGGAAATGGGAAGATGACTGTATTTCCTCCACACTAATATCCATTGAGTTGTCAGATAAAGAAGGTGTGAGAGGAATGAGAACATCAAAGTGGCCTCTCGTCAGTTCCTCAGTAAACCTTAGCCTCCCTACTCCTTCAATCGGTTCGCCAAAACTCTCCCACAGCAAATAACCATCTCTGTACACCTGAAAAAAAAAAAATTATTTCGCAATATGCTTGAATTTCACAGGAGGTTCCAAAAGTTACAGGTTTGCTCATATCCGCGATATATTCTTTTTTTGTTGAATAAATATCTCCTGTTACTTTTAAAGTATATGGTTTGAACCTGCGCCAATTGTTTGAACATGACTAACAACTCTGGACCTCACCTCAAACCCCAGTGAATCAGTGCCATGTACAATTAAAGCCAAAGAGTATAATAAGCATTGGCCATCTGGCCTAGAAGAACCCTGTGAGGAATAGACACTCCATTAACGTGTATGACCTCCATTGTTGTAATATGAAGCTAAATTTCATATTTAAGTGAGTAATAATAAGTTACAGTAAAATAAAACAATGTGAAATATTACTTTATAAAAAAATAAAATTTTGTCTAAACTTACTTCAGTTAGACAAAAATCAATCTTCTTTACAAAACTTAACACGCACAAATATAATAATTATAATAATAATTATTATAATTATCCCTTACTTATTGAATAATTCTTAGAATTCTATGTAGAGTATATACACTAATACCTCACTCAAAATCATTAGTCACTAAATAAATAATGCTTACATTATAACGGTCACTATTTTTCGCATACTTAGTAAAATATATTATAATTATAATATTATTAGTATTATAATAATTATAATAACGTATTATTATATCCTATGTATCGTCTATTCCCTCTCCACGCGCTTACTTGTCTATATATACTATGTATCTCCTATTCCCTCTCCACGCTCTAACTTGTGTCTACGCAAACAGTTTGCGTGACGCGAGATTTTTGAAACATAGTCAAGCGAAAGTGCCCAACGGGCCAATAGAAGTTATCACTTAACAAATTTTGTTTTAGGGCAGGTGCGTCATGTAAGCGAGAGAAATGCATCTGAAAAGCTACATTTTCCTAAAAGTATTTTTTGAAAAAATTAGCTATTATAGTTTCTATCATACAACAACTAGAACACGAGCTTCGTTCCGTGGGTAATGTGTCAACATATACTGTACTGCCGGCCGGCCATTATCCGCCATATTGTGCGAGTATTTGACTCTAAAACTGGCCTCACTCTCGCGTTCGACTTGCCCAGTCTAAATAAAATTAAATAATTAAATAATTCTGTGGTCGCTGATCTCAAAGGTTACTTGCTACCTACACATACACAGCGACTTTAGCGTAACTTACCACAGTTGCACGATCTACATGTTTCACAAGTTTTGACTAAAGATTCCCAACTTTTGTATACGTGTACTTTAGGCAATTTAGCATTGACTTTATTACTGTACATATACAAATAATGTATTCCAAGTTATATTACAGAAACAATCTACTTTAGAGGAATTTATGATTTCCCCCAGCTATTAGCGTATCCATTTTTTTAAGAATATTTTCAAACTTTCTAAAAGACTGTGGAATACAGACGAACAAATTGACGAATTGTAATCCATTTTATGACACATTTTGTGTTGATTTTACATAGTCAAGAAATCATGAAAATCTATTAATAGTAATTGGACATTTAACCACAAGTAAATTTCTCTCTTAACGGTACCTTGCAATCTGTCTATAAAATAAATCAGCTATTAGTTTATCCATTTTTTAA
>JAGFPH010009032.1:0-13058 GCA_018207615.1 Philaenus spumarius
GTATTTAAGGCCCTAGTGTTTATGTACTTGTGTTTAGGTCCTAGTGTGTTTAGATTGTAGTGTTTAGGTCCTAGAGTTTAGTTTCCATTGTTTAGGTTCTAGGTCCTAGAGTTTAAGTCCTAGTGTTTAGGTCTTAAATTTAACTGAATATTTATTTTCGAATATTAGAGGTGTTCTGAGGGGAAGTGACAAAAGTTCCAAACTATACAGGTTTTCGAATTATCGAGAAATTCTTACAGTCCTGTTTTTCAGTTAATATTTTCAAAATAACCATTTTAAACAATCGTCCGTCTCACTCCCCCGTAATGTAAGTTGTAACTTGTGCCTTATATACTTAATCTTCTACTGGAGTAATTTACCAACTGCACTCTATAACGAATTGCCACTGGTCTACTCTCCCCCCCCCCTCTCCTGTTTAGGACAAGTTGATAAATGACGCTCTTAGTTTGTACAAGAAAAGGGTACATTTTTTTCTAATTACCAGGTACTGAAAACCTTTCCCCGCCCACTCTTTTATAGTAATTTATCTTTTAAGTTTAAAAATCGTGATCAGTTTTGCTGGACCATTTCACTGTCGAATACATTATTAATCAAAACAATCTGAAGGCTCTATTACACCTACGATGTATTTAACACGTTCACTGCTAAGGACGCACATGTGAGCTTGAGAAGCGGCCGACGCACAGTGCATTGCACGCCAACCCCCGTATTGGGAGTATTTTTAATACACAATGCATTGCGTGCTTCGCACGCCAACCCCCGTATTGGTAGTATTTTTAATACACAATGCATTGCGTGCTTCGCACGCCAACCCCCGTATTGGGAGTATTTTCATTACACAACGCATTGCGTGCTTCGCACGCCAATTTCAAGCTTATGTGCTATGGACGCACATGTGCGTCCGCTTTAAAATATTAGTGATTATTACGTAGATAGGTTCAAAAATAAAAAATTATGTAATTTCGACTAATTTAGGCTATAAATATAAAAAATAAACGGTCAGCTCCTGGCATAAGAAATACGAAATTTGCGTAGCATTACCCTTATAAACGTTAAACTTAAAATAACAATACGTTACCTTATATCGGTTCCACGTGACTTATTTCTTGTTAAACACTTACGCCTTTTAGACCACCTGCTCCATCTTCATACATTGAAATTCAAAAAAATTGCGGACAAACTTACAACATTTACACAAATAACTCTTAATCGACATAACATAACGCAACACATGAGATGCGCACCGTATCAATGTCCTAGGACAACTAACGTCTCATACCTACAACTCCACAGCTGTTTTTATTTAAGATTTGTATCTTGGATTTTAATATCAGTATCGTATAATGTATTCAAGGAGAAATTTAGTTGATCGTTCATTAAGCCGTGTATATATACTAATATTATAAAGAAGTAAAATTTGTTTGTTTGAATGTATGTAGGGGGTAATCTCTGAAACTACTGAACCGATTGGAAAAAATAGTTTTACCAATAAAAAGCTACACTATCCCTGAGTAACATGGGCTATAATTCATTTTGATAAAAACATTTTAAATTTCAATATTTGTAAATTTAGTCGGAAAATGTTCTTAGGTTAGTTCTAGACTGATGAACCAACACATGTATTTATATTTATCACCACAGCAATCAATTGAATAAAATAACAGATACAACAGCTGTTTGCTCCAATATTTCCATTAACTGCTGATTTTAAACTTTGAAGCAATTATTTATTTTTCTAACTTTTAGGTTAGGATTTTATTAATAGACCTGAGCCTTGCTGGTTCTTTTAACCTTTATTATAACTGCTGTTGTAATATTTACGAAATAATTTGATTTCAACATTTAACATTATTTACCGTCTTTGCATTGGGGTTATTATTAATCCTACACTTTTATTATAACGAAAACATAACGTGATTATGTGTGTAGAAGGTTCCAACGGGGTTAACGTGCGGTGTACGCAGGGGTTTCCCCTAGTATATCGTATTTAAATACTTTATAAATCTCAAACTCCTCAATCTTATCCATATATAATTCTCTTTTCTCCATGTATGTAGAGAGTTCTATGGTTTTAAAATCTGTATAAGATGGATTTTCGTCAGTAAAGTTGTGTGCAAAATCTGACTCATTGCCGTTGAAATTCTTTTTCTGCAGATGCTCTTTAAACCTTTGACGAAAATCTCTTTGCGTTTGGCCTATATAAAATTTATTACATTTGTCACATTTCAGTTCATTAATTCCTGTTTTAAACTCTCGGGGATATGTCATGTTTATACCGAGTAATTTCTGAATATTGTTGTGATTTTTTAATGCCATTTTAAGATTGAGTTTTTTAAATTTTTTTATTAGAAAGTATTTTTGGTAATACAGGGTGTCCCATAATTAAAGTGCCAAACTTCGGGGAATAGTTCTATGGGTCAAAATATGAAAATAAGTTCATATAAACACAGACCCGAAAACGTTTCGTTTTCTAGATATCCGCCATTTTGTTTTTTGTTCAAAATAATTCTTATCATTGAAGTTTAACCTAACAATGATTTATCACAAGAACAATAAGCGATTAAATCCAATCATGAGTTTCAAAATGGCGGCTTTTTGAAAATTTCTAATTTAAATTACTCGAAAACCGTACATTGTAACAAAAAATGTCAAGTCACCTTTTTTGTAGCCCTTTTGATTCCCTTTCGGATGGTGTAACAGTCAAAACAATCAGATGAAGGATAACAGCTAAGTTAAAGATAATGACAGCAAATGTACATACAATATTGCTGTGTTTACTGTGTTGGTATAGAATGTTGGGTTTAACAAACCAATTATTACACATAACTTCACAGTTATGTTTTTTGTTAAAATGTACAGTTTTTTAGTCATTAAATTTTGAAGTTTTCAAGCAGCCGCCATTTTGAAACGCATGATTGGATAGACTCGATTATTTTTCATGAGATATATCATTGTTACGTTAAATTTCGTGCCAAGTTTGAACTCAATCTGTCTAACCGTTCTGTAGATAAGAATTACTTTGTACAAAAAACAAAATGGCGGCTATCTAGAAAATGACGCGTTTTCGAGTCTGTGTTTATGTGAACTGTTTTTCTTATTTTGACCCGTAGAACCACTTCCCGAAGTTTGGCACTTTACTTATGGATCACCCTGTATTTGGTGACAGTTGAACTTTTGTAACTTCGGTCGCCATTTTAGATTGAATGAGAGTCCTGGTTGGGCGTTTCCCTAATAGCGATCATCTAATAACTTCTTACACCAGTTGTGAACGAATCCATTTTTAATTAACTTTACACCTGCCCCGTCTGTTTCTAAAGTTTTGTCTCGTTTTCAGACTAGATGCAGTTATATTTAAACTTAAATTAATCTGCCTTAAAGAATACTTCCGTGATTATAAAACACATTGATAAAACCTTTAAAACATTAAATCAACTTTAAAATTGTCCAATCTTAGCGAAAGTCAAGGTAAACCTGTTTAAAAAAATATACTTCTTAATATTATTAGGGCCTATTAAAATTATAAATTTTCCAACATTAAACAATTTTGCATTTTGGGGAAATTAAAACGCTAATATCAAAAGCCTTATTTATTTCAAAATGTTTTCTTTTAAAAGACCCTTCAAGAAACAACTGTCGACCTATGTTTATAAGAGTGTCTAAAAAAAATTACACACATTTTGAACTGACAAATTTAATTAAAGGAAACATTTGCTGTTTGAAAACCTACATCAACTGATAACAAAATCAGCTGTTTAAAAAAAGAAAGTAGTCGCGGGACTGTCGACAGAAATGAAAACTGTAATGAATATAAATCGTCGGTTATATTGGTTTAATCTGAAATTTGATTATTTTAAAACAACTTACAAAAGGAGGAAGCACAACGTCCATTTCAAAGGTATTACCAAACAAACTATTTCAACACAACTTAAGAAATGAGAAAGCACAATGTCTATTTCAGCGGTATTAAAAAATAAACTATTTATAATCTGCTATATACTTGTGTGTACTATGTATAGTAGTACACGGTAAAATCCGATTCACCGCTCGCAAAATATTTTGGACGCGGTGCTCCTATATAAGTTTACACTTAAAAAAATGTAATTAACTTAAAGATAATGACAGCAAATGTACATACGATATTGCTGTAGTTACTTTGTTGGTATAGGATGCCGGGTTGAACAAATCATTTATTACACATAACTTAACTATTATCCTTTATCCGATTGTTTTGACAGTTACACCATCCGATAGGGAATGAAAAGGGCGACAAAAGAGGTATCTTGAAATTTTTTGTTAAAATGTACGGTATTTTGAGTAATTTAGGTTTGAAATGTTCAAACAATCGCCATTTTGAAACGCATGATTGGACACAATTGCTTATTTTTCGTAAGGTAGATCTTTGTTATGTTAAACTGCATGCCAAGTTTGAACTCAGTCGGTTAAACCTTTCTCTAGATATGAATAATTTTGTAAAAGAAACAAAATGGCAGATATCTGGAAAAATAAGCGTTTTTGAAAAAAACATTTATTTTGACCCAAAGAACCATTTCCCGAAGTTTTTATGTTTGTGGGACACCCTTTATATCGACTTAGAAAATGTTCCTTTATTCATTAGGAATAAAACTCTACAGGGTGATACAAAAAGGTTGGGCTGGCTATGCAGATTCAGATTCTACATGCAAAAATAAGTCGAAAATGTAGTATATCATTTTTTCGATTCCGGCTTAATTTAGTCGTAATCCGCCATTTTGTTTTTTTACAAAAACTCACTGTAACTCTGGAAATAGATAAAGATATCGAGTTCAAATTTGGAATAAGCATTTTATATGTTACGATGAACAAGTTTACCAAACACAAAGAATTTATTTTTATAATTTTCAAAATGGCGGCCGTTACACATTTTTAACGTGGAATATCTTGAAAACCGTTAACTTTACAAAAAATGTACAAGATACAAAATATTTTCCTTTTTTAACGACAGACAAGATGCAACAGGGGTTGGATACTAAAAGGTATCTTTTTCAACCCCTGCATTTTGTACCTATTTTTGCATGTAGAATCTGAATCTTCATAGCCCGCTACAAAAATAACTAAAAAAATTGTTAAATTGGTAAAACAAGTTATGGTTTTAGGCTAATTTTGTTTGTTGTAGACAATTACGAAGAAATTATGTTTGTAGTTTTTTGTCGATAACTCGGTTATTCTTTGACCTATTGAAACTACACAAAAAGCATTTTGTCTGTCGTTAAAAAAGGAAAATATTTTGTATCTTGTACTTTTTTTGTAAAGTTACCGGTTTTCAAGATATTCCACGTAAAAAATTTGTAACGGCCGCCATTTTGGAAATTATAAAAGTAAATTCTTTGTGTTCCGTACACTTGTTAATCGTAACATATAAAATGCTAGTTTTCGACTTATTTTTGCATGTAGAATCTGAATCTGCATAGCCAGCTGAACCTTTTTGTATCACCCTGTCTGTATAACATATTTTAGATAAAATTGGAACTACGTGCACTTTTTAATAGTAGCGATGGATCGTTATCTTTCCCGCTAAAAGGGTTAATTAAATATATCAGTTCAATATGTGTATACATTTTTTAGACCCACTGTTTTTGAAATTATTTCAAAAGCGATCCGTCCCCTAATTATTCCTTTTGGAGCTCTGAAATCTGAAGCGGGTGGTCGGTTACAACTGTGTTACTTTTGACTACCTTTACTTTTACTTCGGTTCGCATTAGAATGCCGATTATTGAAATCATGCGTTAATTTTGTGTTTGTCTGTTTTCCTGTAAACACGATATAAGCACTCACAGACGTCGTAGAAAACCTTCGTACCAAAATCTTCGTAATTTTATTGCGGACAGTTGAAAAGCTTTTTATCTTTCTAGTGTGAGTCGTAGCGCGCTGGGATCCCGTTTTTGGTTCAACATTTTGAAAATTCTGTGTGGAGTAACGTTTTATATGTTTTTGGGTACGGAAAACCCGATTTTGACGATTAAAAAGTAGTAGAACTTTGGGGTCACGATTTTGGATCAAATTATTGAAAATTCAGTGTGGGGTATCGTTTTACATGTTTTGGGTACGGGAAACCCGATTTTGACAGTTAAAAGGTTGTAACGCGTCGAGGTCACGTTTTTGGGATTAAACAATAATTCACCCACTTATTTTTTAACTAAATCTAACGAATAAAAAGCCATTTTTACTTTCTCCACCCTATACGTAGTATATGGAGAAAGTATTGTTTTCGTCCAAATTTTCGAATTTGAGTTTTTAGTGGAATTATTTGTTTTGGTGCTCCCTGAACTCAAAAAAGTGTTTTTTGGTGATTTCTGTCCGTGTGTCTGTGTGTCTGTTAGGATGTGTACAGATCTGGAGACCATACCAACGGTGTAATTCTAGAATATCTCCAAGGTTTTTTTAAAATTTTTTCAAACTTTTTATTTTTAAGGGGTTTTACCCCCCAAAAATGGCCAAAACCGAGAAAATCAAAATTGCTCAAAAACGGCTCTAACGGTTTTGATAAAATTTGGCTTATTTGTAGCCCTTAATGTACCCTACCATATGCAAAACACCGCATCTTTCTAAAAATTGTCATTTAGGTAGTAATAATAATAACAACAGATTTTTGGGGGTTTTGGCCAAAAAGGAGGTTGTTTTTCAAAACCTTTTTTCGTGCATCTATACAGGCCTAATTGACATTTGTTTGGTCCAAATTTGTTTGAAATCGATCGAATAGTTTAAATAATAATAATATAATATAATATAACAATATAATATGGATGTGTGTTATATATGCATGTAATATATTCCATGATTACATTTTCCTACTTTTGCAATTATAAAAACGACCTCCTATGCTACTCTTGGGAAGGTAAGTTTCAACTGGGAGAAAGTATGTGGCAGTTATCTGGTACCGTTTATTTATTAACTTTAATTTTCTTTCAATTCGTGTGTTCTGTCCGGACGAGCCGAAGTCTCGAAAAAGTGTTCCATCTTTTCACTAGTCCCTGTTTGTAAATTAGATGTTTCAACAGCGACATCTCTATGTACAGTTGTACCATCGCATCAATTGTTTATGATCATTACTCACTGCAACTCATCGCTTTTACCTTGAAATACAAATCAAAGATAATAGCCTGTCACCAACAATAATGGGTTTTCATCGTAAAGCTTCTGATGTGTGTTGTTGTAGTTTAATGCTGCCGTTCTAATCTCATGACATGAAAGTATAAATCACGACCGAACTGCAAACCGCATTTAACTCAATATTTACACTCTTCCAACTCACACATTATAGCATGCACTGTAAATATTAAACTGCGGCTGTAAATTACCATTGACTTGTCAACCGCTTGAATGTGCTTTGAAGCCACACGTTTCGAATTTATCAGTATTACGAATTTATCAATTTAAATTTATTAACGAACATCCATAGGAAAGATGAGCTATTGCAGTGACCCTTATGGTGATACCTAAGGTCGGGAGTGGTCGATGAGCACCGATCATGGTCTTCAGAACACGTTTTGGGGTGTCATTAAAATCTTTATGTATGTGTTCGTGTCCTGATGTCCGATTTGGTCCAAATTTGTTACACACGTTGGCTGTCTAAGAGGCTCGGACGAGTTCGTTAACCCAAAAATCTAACAACCGAAAGCACTTTTTTGACTGGAAATAAATTTATATTTAGTTTTTTCGAACTAGAAGAAAACGTTATGGGGGTTTATGTAAATATTTTAATAAAGGAAATTATTCTGTACATTTTGGTTTTTTACACGACCTTATAGCTCGTCCGTTTCCCCCAAAATCGATCAAAACGTAAAATACCATCATAGTACTTGGTTCAAATCTATGATGGGGATTTTACCGTGAGCCAGTTTCTGTTACGAGGCTGACGGCTGGGATGCTGTGAGCGAAGCGAAGCAAACCAAAATCCTAGACCGCAAGGTCTTTCAAACCATTCTCGTTTAGCTAATAATAATAATATTTATCAGTTACTCTCTTAACATAGGCTTAAAAACGCAATGCTCTGTGTATTGAAAACTCTCCCAATACGGGTGTTGGTGTGCGAAGCACGCAACGCACTGTGTATTGAAAATACTCCTAACACGGGGGTTGGCGTGCGAAGCACGCAATGCACTACGTATTGAAAAAACTCCCGATATGCGTGCTCTGTATATTGAATAAGTACTCCCAATACGGGGGTTGGTGTGCAATGCACTGTGCGTCGGCCGCTTCTCATAGTGTTCAGTGTCAAGCTCGCATGTGCGTCCTTAGCAGTGAACGTCTTATTAATTAAAATATGTTTGTGTGAAAGTATGTGCCAGTTTCTGGTTAATTTATTTTAACAGCTTGTTTATGAAGTGTTCATATTTTAATGAGTTTTCTTTCTGTTTCAGGTGAGGTTATATCTATTTAAAATAATAGACGCAAATACTCGCAGACATAGTACATAGGTTCGTAAATAATATCAATCAAATGTGTTTAAATTTAACGTGAGGTTAATTTAAAATTTGTTCCCACTATCTCTCCCTCTTTTTTAATTTTGAAAATCACAAACCGTCTTTTTGCTCCACATTGTTTGCGATTAAACGCAGTTTTAATTCACATTGTGCCATTTTTTTAGTAGAAGGCAATATGTTTTTACTAAGGGTCGGCATACAGAAAAAGCTGCAAGGGATTGTATACAGGGGGTTTATGAAGCAATAAACTCTAAACTCAAAGCCTCCTGATTGTTTATTGATTTTAAAAAGGCGTTTGACTTGGTAAACCATATTTTGCTGACTAAATTGGAATCAGTAGGATTACGAGGAGCTGCTTTTAAACTGGTTCTAATCTTATCTTACAGATGGATCACAACAAGTACGAATAAGTAAACATTGAGTGACAACCAAACTGCACAGGGAGATTTTTTTAAGAGGACCACCATTGGTATCTCAGAAACTGTAAAAGTTACAACAAACTTTGAATGGGAAACCTTTCCTTGTTTTTTGAGAAATTTAAACATTTATGCAGTTAAAATATTTGTAAATGGCCGATCTTTTCCAATATGGGGGTCAACTTTGAAATTTCTTATAGAAACGTTTTTTGTATAAAAAAAAGTATTTTTGAAATTGCAACAGCTTTTTAATTTTTTTTAACTCAACAATAATAAGTTAACTTTGAGTTAAATTTCATTGTTTGCAAATGGTAAAACATGCCTATTTAATAGTTTTGTTGAAATAAGACTTTCTGAAACTTCCAGCGCTACTAGGGGCTAAACGGTTAAGCTTATAAAAAAAAAAAAAAAAAAAACAATAAGAATAAAAAAGTCTTAAAATTGCATAAAACTCAAATCCGTCATTAACAATAGGGGTTTCCATAAGAAATTTCAAAGTTGACAGCCATATTGGAAAATTGTGGCAATTTACAAACATATTTCAAATTTCTCAAAAAACAAGGAAAGGTTCCCCCATTTAAAGTTTGCTGTAAAATAATACCATTGTATTTGGATAACCTAATAGAACTCCGATCCTATGCATTATTTCAATCCACTGGAAATTCGACGATAGTGGCGCGATCTATGGGGGAAACGACGGAAGCGGTGTGTAGCACCAATGCCTTGAATAATTTCTCCCTAGCGCTACCTTGCGGCGCGATCATGCAATATTTTCCCGACACACAGCCGCCGTATGCATGCATGATCTATTTTATTATTTATGGTCTATGATAATACTTTCTGAGATCCCAATGATGGCCTCCTTGAGTTGATCACCTTTGGACTCAACTAAATAGAGGAGTTCCACAGGGGTCTGTGCTTTCGGCAACTCTTTTTCTGATTTTTATTAATGATTTGCTTGAAGAAGTTTTTGAAGGAGCAATCAGCGCCATTGCTGATGATATCGCTCTCCGGTATGTGAGCAGCACCTGGGAATTGGTAAAACAAAAAATAATTACCGACTTAACATTTTTGAAGTGGAAACTTCTATAGCCGCACCACGTCCAAAAAATTTGTATACATGTCTGTATAGCAGAGTATATAGTTTTTCGTAGCTGGGGGTGAATCGGATTTCACCGCCACGCGTTTCACCATGCATTTTGTGAAACGCTCCTAAAGTGAAACGCTCTATTCCATCTGTTTGAAAAACTTTTGGTCTTGCCGAGATTCGAACCAGCCCATCCCATCACCATAGACTAGCGCCTTAGCCGGTTAGGCCACGATCGCATTGCTAATTTAGTATATTTGAGTTGGGTATATAAGTGTAACAGATTGTCCTGCTTCATAGACTCAATCTGTTAATGTTAGTACAATGTATCGTTTAATTAGTAATACCTTTGAAATGGACATTGCGCTTCCTCATTTCGTAAGTTATGTTAATTAATAAAAAGTTTACTCTTCTCCAGTGTGGTCTTAAGAACACAATTACTTTTTTTCAGAATTGGGGTGCAAATAATGATATGATCGTTAATGTGGAAACCCTAAATACTAAGTTTTTGATTTGAGGGTCTTTTAATTTGGGGAGACTTTGATCTATCACAATAATATGTGTCTTGGTCCTGATTTTTGGGTCCGTCCGTCCAGGAAACAGAAAAGTGTTTAGGCATTTATCTTAAAAATAAAATTACATGGAAGAAACACATTCGACAGTTAAACTCTAAATTACGTACATAAAATAAGGACATTATATCATTTAATTAATTTACTAACCTTCAAATGGTCCAATTAATGTCCTTCTACTGCTACTAGGCCTTACAAGTTTCGGCACAAGCTATGTCATTGACGAAGACGAAATTTCCAGACGATATTCACATAACACAACACATAAAAGTATAAACACGTAATGTTCGCCATTAAACTGTCGTTAAATAATTTAAAATGGGACGTAGCTATCCCCACAAGCACTTGCGGGTCGTCTCAAACGCATACTGAATAATGGACCAAATTCTATTATTTGAGAAACATCTGCAACTTAAAAGTAGGCCTACTACTAAAAAGCCTTCGTGAGTGGACCAATTTCCCAAATAATTGGTTGAAACCCTAAAACTTATAAATTAATTTTTTAAATGCACTCAACTCACGTTATCGGTTCAGATGCGTGGTCGAATTATTTATATTAAAATTTCATTATAGCCCAGTTAAATAAGACCTGGTGATGGAAATAAATGTTGGAAAGCTGGAAATCGTTTTGATCGCTTTATTTGACATCAAAGTAAAGTATCCTAGGTTTGCACCACCCAACGCTGCGAGCTTCAAAGGAGGGGTCCAAAAAAACCTCAACATTGTCGGCCTTTTTCAGTTTTTTGCTTTTAACTCCTAAAGTAAGCATATTACAGAAAATTTTACTCTTTTATAAATTATTATAAATATTATTTCTTATTATTATTTGCAAATACAAAATGCAATAATACATATAAAAAGATGTCCAAATTTATACATTTCTGTTTCGATATTTCATTGACAATATATTTAAATGTATCATTAATTTAAAATAATAGTTTTCTTTAATTTAATAAACATTATTATTATAAATTTTGCTGGTGAGTTTTTAATTAATAATACCAATTTCTAAACCTAATTAGTGAGGAGTAGAGTTGTTACTGGAAGATATCTTTTTGCTGAAAAATGTAATTTTCTATTTGTAGACTTGATCGAATTTGAAATGTTAAAAACTTTCTGAACGCAGAATTAGATGCCCTACAACTTTCATTCAGTACGTTTTTTCATTTAGAACATCCGATTTCACGGTATGGACGTTTAAAAGTCTTTATAGTAACGTTTTAAGCAAAGTTGGTAAAAATCTTCATTTTTTACCATTGATTTTGACTATACTTCTGGGTCAAATTAAACGTTGTGGGTAACCAATCAACGCAGGATTTAGTGCTCTTTAATTTATAAAAGAGTGCTCTTTAATTTATAAATAGTAAAATTTTCTTTAATATGCTTACTTTAGGAGTTAAAAGCAAAAAAACTGAAAAAAGGCCGAAAATGTTGGGGGTTTTTTAACCCCTCTTTTGAAGCTCTCAGCGGGTGGTGATGCAAACCTAGGATACTTCACTTTGATGTCAAATAAAGCGATCAAAACGATTTCCAGCTTTCCAGCATTTATTTCTAGAAATATCTCCAAAATGGTCTTATTTAACTGGCCTATTATTGTAGATAACGCATTACTTAGGAAGGCGTCTGTGTCGTCGAAAAGAGTTCAAATAAATGTAATATTATTTTTAAAATGAGTGGTCGAGTTTGTCTGAATTACTTACATTAACCACAGTCGAACTCGGAAATGGAAATCAGTAAATACAACCGTTTACCTTTAGTACAGAGCTAGCGGAAATAATGTACTGTACATTGTCGTAAAGTAAATACTGTAATATACTTCCCGCTTCTAAATGTGGAGTGCGTGAACTCGCAACTTATGTCCGATACATACAAGAGCAGAGGGAATTGTTTTTTACAAGCCATGGGGGGAGTGTAAGCCCATAAATCTGCTAGAGTTGCGTTGCAGTTTGAAATTCAATATTTAACAAGGTCATGGTAACACGTTGTATGTACACGCGGGAATTATTACCACCATGGCAATGTAAATTGGGCGGGAAGCATGTGACGCTGTAGTTATTTACCGTATAATTGCAATGCAATAATAGTATGCATCAAACCGCAGAAATGTATTCTGGTGTTTGCGGTCAAATTAAAGTAAAGGAGGAATAAAGATGGCTGATGAGGCAGTTCAAGCGGTATCACGTTAGAAAACTTTGTGCTGTTTATGTCTTCACTTTGAGTTGTTAACGCCTTCACTTTGTGTTGTTAACTTCTTCACTTTGTGTTGTTGACGCATTAACTTTGGGTTGTTGACGCATTAACTTTGTGTTGTTAACGTCTTCACTTTGTGTTGTTATCGTCTTCACTTTGTGTTGTTAACGTTTTCAGTTTGTGTTGTTAACGCCTTCACTTTGTGTTGTTAACGTTTTCACTTTGTGTTGTTAACGTCTTCACTTTGTGTTGTTAACGCCTTCACTTTGTGTTGTTAACGCCTTCATTTTGTGTTGTTAACGTCTTCACTTTGTGTTGTTAACGTCTTCACTTT
>JAGFPH010009032.1:16831-26903 GCA_018207615.1 Philaenus spumarius
CTTTAGGACCTTAACAAAAGGACCTAAACTTTAGGACCTTAACACAAAGATCTAAACTTTAGGTCCTTAACACTAAGACCTAAACACTAGGACCTAAACTTTATTACCTAAACACCATTACCTAAATACTAGGACTTGAACACTCTGATAAAAACACTAGGACCAAAACAACAGTTAGTTTAGTACGTTATTCATTACGTTTACAGTAAACACTTGACTGTATAATTAATCAAACAATACACATATTACGATATAATTAAACGGCAATAGCACGTGTACAAGTACAAAGGATCAATTAAAATTACCCTCTTGTTATCAAACGCGCCATTTTAGAAGCAGGCTGAGCTTAATTAACAAAAGACCATTTATCTCAGGGTAATTGGAGTAAACACATAATTATGTCTCTTAAAGAAGGGTTGAGACTGCTGCTAGTTCTGAGCAATATAAACATCCTTCAAAATGTCAGTGAGTTTATAAGGGAGCGTCGCGTCGTTAGCTCTTTTAAATAGCTATTATGTAGACACATTTCAAATCTTGCTTTATCCCATACATTTTGATATTTCCAAATTAAAATGTGAACTGCGAAATATTATTCTATTCCGACCTATAAAATTACCAAAAATCGACCAGGCGGCTGAACCGCAGACGTGAGTCGAGCGAATTTTTAAAATTAAGTTTATATATTGTGAGATTTCAACGAACTATTTGGGAAATTTGCCTACTCAAGAAGACGTTGAATAGCTGCCTGCGTGTACGAAACATATTAGTAGAATTTGTTTGCACGTAAGCTGGAAGCTTTGACTCAAGCGCTGCTTCGTCGAATTTCCAGTGGAACGAAATATTGCATTGGATTCTATTAGGTTATCCAAATACAATGATTATACGAATTAGAAATTCCCAATTTTACCTATAAATTATTTTAGAATTGATGTAAGAGTTGATCTTTCAGGATTGCCGAACATTTCAACTGTCGCAATCTAACCTCTGGTACAGAAAGTTCCGCTGGGTTAAGCAAAACATGCAAGAGAAATTGAACGAAGGTTATTTAATTAATCTCGAAATTGTTCGTCCTTGTGTGTGTAGTTGTTGAGGACCATTAGATCACTGATTAATCGCACCACATGCTATGAAACGGCCAAGAAATTGGAACAACTGAAGAACCATCATAAAAAACAACAATAGTTTTAAGATTATAAAATTATTTCATTCGATGTGGTCTTATATGTATAATATCCCAGTAGTAGAAACTATGAACATACTTAGAGATAACCTCACCAGTACAAATGAATTGCATATACAATATTGTTGTTAGGGTCGGAACAAAACCACTTCAAGTTTTAAAATAACTTCTATACCCAGGCAGACGGCTTAGCAATTGAATCTTCTACGGTCGATATGTAAACGACACGTTCGTAGTTCTTAACGGATCTAACAGGGTTAGTGAACTACATGAATAGCATCAACCCAAAAATCCAGTTCACGCTAGAAATAGAGAGCAACAAAACAACTAAATTTCCTCGATTGAACCGTTATAAGAAAAGGTGCAGATGAATCAACTCCTATAAAAGCGAGTGTACGTACGTGAATAACATTATAATATAACAGCGGATTTCACCCATCATCTGTAATAACTTAAACAAAACCTAGCGTAGATTATACATTGGGGTTATGTTTACAACTTCAATCGTTATAATTTCTTGTGAAGTTAATATTTTTAAATATGAGTTATATAACTAATGTACGCTATAATTCGTTATAAGATTTGCTTTGAGGTTATAAACTGAATATAGATTCGACCTTTTATCATCAATATATATTCGTTTATACAAATTTAAAGAAGATATCTATTCGTTTAACTTCGGAAACATTCGTACCTTTGTATAACATATAAACTTATTCGATTATTAATTAATTTACTATAATAATACCTAATAATAAGTTCTGAATCGTTTAATCTATCAATGTGAAATAAAAAGCAATTAAAAGATAATGTTTTATCTTTCGTTAGATATTAATAATGTATACAAATAAATTAACAAATTAACAGTTTTATAATCCTTTTTAATACCGAGTTCAAAATCCCCGTCTGCATTGTTAGGTAGGCCTAGATAAAGTCAGTTGTTTTTAAATAGTATTTTTTTAAATAATATATTTCTGATGAGTATCTAATTAATCTGCCTGGGATTTTTCCCGGGGCTTACTAGCCCGAATAAAAAATATACCGCAAGCCCACCACAGCAGACGTCACTATCCATGCTCAATCACATCATCCTTACTCCCAGAAAATGGCAACGTTCCTCGATTTCATACATAGACTTATCACCGTCCCGTTGATCAAGAAAGACTACCTTAGTGAAATTAACATTACCAAGCACTTAGCAAACGCCAACGAGTCTAAGAGTTAATAGACAGGATGGTTAAGAGCCATAACAAGGAAGGAAATAGAAAGAACATAGCACAATTATGGTTAAATATACTACCATCTTATCTAGAAATAACGTAGAAACAGACACAACTGAGGTTAATAAGTAAATTTCCTTAGAAGTTAGTAACCTCTTGTCCTAACGTTTTAAATAATATTAAAACAAGCATAATATCACTATTTCTTTTTGTAGAAGCAGTAGCATTATTATCATCTTCTCTAAAACGTAGAACCGATAGCCCCATAGAAAATATTTTCTGTGTATACAAAATAAATTGTCCAGAATGTAATAAATATTACATAGGCCAAACCGGGAGAACGTTCATAGACCGATATAAAGAACATCTTCCCAGTAACAAAACCAACATTGCCAAGTCAAATTCTGTGCGTCACCTTACTGTCATGCTCTTCATGGCAGTACTTTGCTGGACATGACAGATCTCACAGCAGTGTGAGACATGATCGTGTTAATGTATTTTTGCGTTAGTGTTAGTGTTGTGTGTTTACAAATTGTTTAATGTGTGACGACTTCTACAGTGTGAACTAATAACCAAGATTATTATTATTATTATTATTATTATTATTAGGGGGTTGCATGACCTGCCACCGACCCACTGCACCTAAACCATGAAGTCCTCTGTGCCCCATGTCCAGACAGCAGTTCACATCAAACCCGCCATTTTCGCGAAACGAAGGAGTCCATGGGGACCTTCCTCTCCAATACAACTGCTGTCGAGGTATCCTTGTCCCAGATATTTCCTGCCTCAGTGATGCGAGGGCATCACATTCGCATAAAACATGGAAATAAGTTTCCTCCTTTTCTCCACACCTTCGACATAATGGGTTGTTCTCCAGCCCCATCAGGTGGAGATGCCTCTTGAGAGAATAGTTGGATCCCGTCAGTAGACCGACGAACAACCTCACTTCCGGCCTGTCAAGACCCAACAGTGTTCTGCTGGATGTTTATCCAGGCCATCAATGAAATCGTGTGCCTGTCTCTGACCTCTTACCTCTCTCCATCTGTGCAAGTGTTCTGATCGAACATTTTTTCTTACACTTCCTTTCCCACAGTCTCTTGATATTCCTATCATCGGTTCTGGGCCCATTGGTGGGGTTTCAACTCCTCTTCTTTGTCTGCTGTTTCATTCCCTTCTACTCCTTCATGTCCAGGGACCCAAACAAGTCTTACTTGCCTACTGCTCTTCAGGTGATCCAGCAGTAACTGGCATTCCCAGACCAACTTTGACGTTGTTCTTGAAGCTATAATGGCCCTTATGGACGCCTGACTATCAGAACATATCGGAACATTTGTACTCATACTTTCTGAGTCCAGTATTCATTTTACGCGTGCAAGTATTGCGTGTACCTCCGTTTGGAACACCGTAGAGTAGAGCCCCAGCAACACTGAGTACCTTTTCTGTGTGTACAGCCCTTTGTGCATGTACATTCCGGCTCCCCTACCTTTGTCTGTTTTGACCCGTCCGTGAACCAGATTGTTCATTTCTAAGATCTGCCTGTTTCTGATGTTTGTTTCTAAGATAGTATCTGATGATGAAGTTACGGCTTCGAAACATGTAATAACAAAGAAATTCATTTTAAATCACAGGACGGACCTTTAAAGATAATTAATTCACTATAATATTATATTGTGACTTGGTACAAAAAATGCATATTAAATTAAATGTAAAGTGTAAAATAATAAGGTACTTAAATATTAAATAATAAACTATACTTAAATGATAGTTAATGATAAATAATACTAACTTTTTCAGGTAGTTGAATTCTAATTCATTATTATTTTAAATCTTTCATAAATTTTTACAATTTCATTTCATTTCGACAGAGAAAAATATGGTTTTACCAACGTTAAGGGAAGGTACTTTACCCTAGGTCATCAGACAGTGTATTACAAAGTTGATTTCCTCATGCAACATGATGTAAGCCTTTTTAAGCCCTGCTGCATAATTCAGCAATGCATGAGAAATATCTCATCCAAGAGCGCTTTGGCCGGAATATATTTAAGGTCTGCAGAGATTTGCATGTGTGATAACGCGTATCAGGTAATTTAATAACCCAGTTCTTACAGTGAACAGTTTCAAAGGTATTTATTTCCGCATGTTAAATGGGAGTTTGTTCATTGTTCATTCGAAACGTCTAGACATGATCCTCTGCTTATTTATTTGTAATTTATTGTTTGCCTAACTACTTCTAAACAATGCTGTGAATATCTTATTGACTGACCCGTTTTTAGCGGATTTCCATGGGAAAGATGAGCTATTACAGCGACCCTTACGGTGATAAGGTCGAGAGGTTTAAATGATCACCGATCATGGTCCCCAGAACACGTTGTAGGTATATATGTGAACGCACTCAAACCCGCGTTTTACGAGATGGTCCAAATTTGGTACATACGGTGGTTTCTAGGTGGTTCGAATTCCACCTAATCATTTAGTAGTGCAGTACCTGATCATTCTACCATCTATTTTTTTTTAAACAAAATATAACAAATATGCTAGTATAATAATACAAAACGTAAATTATGTGCTTAAGACCACACGGGAGAAGTGTCAATTTTTTAACACAACTTACGAAATGAGGAAGCACAATGTCCATTTCATGAGGTATTACCAATTAAACTGTACACTGTGTTAACGTTAACGGGTTAAGCCTATGACGTAGGACAATCTGTTACACTTATATACCCAACTCAAATATACTAAAGTAGCAATGCGTTCGTGGCCTAACCGGCTAAGGCGGCAGTCTATGGTGATGCACTCTGGTGGTTCGAATCTTGGCAAGACCGAAACTTTTTTCAAACAGACGGATACACGTGTGTACTGTATATAGTAGAGCGTTTCACAATAGAGCGTTTCAGAAAATGCGTGGTGAAACGCGTGACGGTAAAATCCGATTCACCGCCAGCAACAAGTAAACTATACACTCTGCTATATATAGAAATTTTTTTGGAAGCTGTGCGCCTACACTTGACACTTTAAAAACAATATATAATTAGTATCTGAGTTTACTCTGGTATGAAAGCATACATTTTCTACATTTTATATTTCAATATGTCGGGGAAAATATACAATATATATGAAGAAGCTTAATTTTACATTAAAAGTCGGCTTGTTTCTAATCTACTGTGCTTTAGCCCTCGGTTCGTAATTATTTTTAGATTAAGGTTTTAACTTAGCCTTCTAAGCTCAGCCTATGTTTGCCATTTGATGCGTATGCTTTACGTTTAGGGTTTACACTACAACCAGGTCAATACTTACTTGCTCTAGAAATATCGTGTTTACTGAAACATCAAATTTCAAGTTATTTCAAATCAAAACTAAGTGAAGTAATTTATATTTGTTTGTTTTAATAGTTGGTACGCTCCGTTTCCATCTGTTAAACTCAAATAATAAAATTTTGAGGTCTCTGATTTTATCAAACACATACAAATTAGGTTCTCAGACAGAATTTTCTTCTTTATTTATATAGATTATGTTTAAACTAGCTGACCAGTGCGAATATTTCCCAAGTCAGTTGCACTTACCTGATTTATTACATTGATTTAATTAAGTGAATTATGTTTATTTATTTACGTTGATTTAATTTGATTGATTTGCGTGATAGATTACACTTGCATACACAATGTAAACAATCTAACTAACAGCTGTCATGTTAGTTAAACAGATTGTTAATAGATGGAGCCTTTAATTAAGAACCATATGAAGTATAATATAAAAGATTTTTAATCAATTTTTGTAACGAAACATAAATTTTAAGCTGTTTGTCTACTTTTCGTCAATAGCGGGGAACATGAGCTTTAAAATAATTAAAAATAAAGTTTCTTACCTTCTTTTCTTCCGTCACGTGACCTCTTCTTTATATTCGTTAGTGACGCGTTTCGGGACTTTTATCCCATCATCAGACACAAAATTACTCAATCGAGGTCGTCATACATTAAAATTAAATTACAAAAAACACACATAGCAGATTTCACGTTTAGGTGTACACCTTCTGGCGACCGACCGGCAACTGTCAGTCTGTTGTCTCGCGCACTCTGAACCTGTTCTTACCGCGGGCTTTTTGGATTCTTATCGCCGTATCATATAACGTATTCGAGTCAAAACTCAGCTGGTCGTTTAATAATTGGTGCTCGCCGTTTACATCTTTAGATTTGAACGCCTTATAGATCTGGTACTCCTCGACTGCGTTCATATATCTCCCTTTGGTACACATTTTAATTGGTTTCAGGTTATTTTCCAGGCTCGTGTAACTATGGTTTTCGTCAATTAGATGGCGGGCAAAATTCGATTTGTTGCCTGAAATTGATCTTTTTGGCAAGTGTTCTTTAAATCGAGTCTTAAATGTTCTCCCGGTTTGACCTATGTAAACCTTTTCGCAATCGTCGCAAGTCAATCTATACACACCTGTTTGGTCTTCTATATGTCTTGGGGTTTTGGGTTGAAAAAATTGTTTGATGGTGTTACTGGTTTGGAATGCTATAGTTCTGTTAAGTTTATGGAAGGTAGAAGTGACTATTTTAGGTAAGATGTTGCCATATTCAGTCGATACGAAGACCGTTTTTTCTTTCTCTTTGGGACGCGATCCTGATCTAACCTTGTGTTTTAAGAGAAGTTTGTCAATTATTGAGTTTGTCAAATCTTATAACGAATTATAGCGTACATTAGTTATATAACTCATATTTAAAAATATTAACTTCACAAGAAATTATAACGATTGAAGTTGTAAACATAACCCCAATGTATAATCTACGCTAGGTTTTGTTTAAGTTATTACAGATGATGGATGAAATCAGCTGTTATATTATAATGTTATTCACGTACGTACACTCGCTTTCATAGGAGTTGACTCATCTGCACCTTTTCTTATAATGGTTCAATCGAGGAAATTAAGTTGTTTTGTTGCTCTCTATTTCTAGCGTGAACTGGATTTTTGGGTTGATGCTTATTCATGTAGTTCACTAACCCTGTTAGAGCCGTTAAGAACTACGAACGTGTCGTTTACATATCGACCGTAGAAGACGAAGTTTTGTTTGTATGTTTTTAGATAGTAGGTGTTCATTTTCGTAGTGATTTAAATAAATTTCGGCTAATAATCCTAAAAACGGCGAACCCATTGCTAAGCCGTCTGCCTGGGTATAGAAGTTATTTTCAAACTTGAAGTGGTTTTGTTCCGAACCTAACAACAATATTGTATATGCAATTCATTTGTACTGGTGAGGTTATCTCTAAGTATGTTCATAGTTTCTACTACTGGGATATTATACATATAGACCACATCGAATGAAATAATTTTATAATCTTAAAACTATTGTTGTTTTTTATGATGGTAGTGTTCTTCAGTTGTTCCAATTTCTTGGCCGTTTCATAGCATGTGGTGCGATTAATCAGTGATCTAAAGGTCCTCAACAACTATACACACAAGGATGAAAATTTTCGAGATTAATTAAATAACCTTCGTCCAATTTCTCTTACATGTTTTGCTTAACCCAGCGGAACTTTCTGTACCAGAGGTTAGATTGAGACAGTTTAAATGTTCGGCAATCCCGAAAGATCAACTCTTACATCCATTCTAAAATAATTTATAGGTATACAAAATTGGGAATTTCTAGTTCGTATAATCCTTATATCGCCACTTGTTTTTTGCATAACTGGATTTGTACAGTCATTCTTAACCTCCATACTTAATTTCATGTTAATGTGATAATTATTTCCTGATTTATACGAGTTTTTGTATAGACTCAACAAATCTTAAATTCTATGTCAAGCACCATAAACGTTCACGATTACAAATTATACAGATTCAAACTTAAGAACAACCAAGCAAACTTCCTATAACCACTCCTAGATGATGCTGATGAGGGTACATTTACATTGTACTTGTACAAGGTAAGTAATTATTATAAACCTCTCACGAATACAAACTATACAGAATAACGTAATAAGAACACAGCAAACTTGTTTTAACCGCTCCTAGATGGTGCTGTTAAATTATCTTTTACTTTGCACGTAATGTTTATACCGATAGTAAAGTAACTGAAGTTTTGTTAATTTGTCAGTTTTTTTTAATCAAGCCTTAGACGAGTGGGTAACGTAGCGTCTTCCTGATCAGAAGATGCTGGGTTCGAATCTCGGCTAGGGAGACCAGATATCTAATCATATCTCGCAATAAAGGTATTTAAGGGTTACAAGGTTTTGCATCTTAAGTGACGATATATTATTTCTCAAAGGTGTTTTTTTTTTGTCGTTAAGCGATAACTCCTTTAATTAATTTCATCAAAATTAATTATTCAAGCGTCATTTTAAAGCCTATGTACCCCGCTATTGACAAAAAATAGACAAACTGGTTAAATTCATGTTTTCGTTACAAAAATTAATTAAAAATTTTTTTTTTACTACACTTTATATAGTTCCTAATGAAAGGCGCCATCTATTAACAATCTGTTAACTAACATGACAGCTGTCGTCACATTTAGTTTTAAATAATTCAAAATTAAGTACTAATTAATTGTATTCTTCATCTAATAATGTTAAGGCGCTTTTTGGGTGGAAATGAAAGCAAATAATAATTCTAACTAAGCTAAATGCATACTGTATAAATTATTTATTTATAATAATACCGAGAAGAATACTTTGTGTTCAAACACTTTGCGACACAGTTCCTTCATACGGGTAAAACAGGAGAAGAAGCTGCACAAATATGTTTTGAATTATCGGAAACGTATTTTGTTTCTGCATTCTAGGAGAAAATAATAATCGCTTCCCAATATTTGGAATTGGAAAACTGTCTGTATTTCCACTTATAACAGAGTATGGTAAGTCGCCTAACGCAACAACATCTTTTAAGAGCATCAGCAATTTCCCCAATTCAATTCCTCTATTTATATAAGTGCATCCTTCACGATTGCTCAACAAAGTCGCATGCTACCTCATCCCTTATCGAAACAAAATGTACGATATACACTCCAAGAACTGAAGCGGATTATGTACATTTAACCATATTAACCCAGGGTTCACTTCACAGAATTTAATAATAACAATTCGGTCAAGCAGCTGAACCGTTGACGTGAGTTTAGCAAATTTCCAAAATTAAATTTATACGTTTTAGGATTTCAACCGACAATTTGGGAAATCGGTCAACTCACGAAGGCGCTGAATAGCTGTCTGTGTGTACGAAATATATTAGTAGAATTTGTAAGTACAGATGGAAATATATGCGAAGAAGCGGGCCGCGCAGGTAGGGATGTGAGTGTGGAATGGAGGAGGTATGTTATGTGTGGCGGGGTGGGGGATTTGACTGCTGAGTACACTACTACCCAATATTTATAAATAATTTATATAATATTTATAACAACATATACAATATTTATAACAATATATGCAATAATTAATTATAACAAATTCATTAAGTTGATTACAGTCCAGAAATAATAAAACACTACAATGTTTTTAGAAAAGGCAGTGCACTAGATAACGCGACTAACCTCTGTCACCGACTGACTCGCTATGCTAAAATTCACGCTGATAGCGCATGCGCACTGACCGCTTTTGCCAACCGCTTCTTCACATATATTTCCTAATGTAAGCCTCCAGCTTCGACTCACACGCTGCTTCGTTCCACTGGCAGCGGAAAAAA
>JAGFPH010009032.1:27003-42736 GCA_018207615.1 Philaenus spumarius
CATCGACTTTGCGTCCTCGGCTTATGGACTGCTTCGCTTAGCTCGCAACGTACAGACTCGGGCGTTGGGCCTCGGATCAGAAGATCCGACCACGGTAAAATCCCCCACGTGGATTTAAACCGGGGACTTTAACGGTATTTTACCCATTGGAAGCATGGCGTTGCCACAAAAAAAAAAAAAAAAATAAAACCTTTGAGAAATAATATATATGATATTCTTTAAAAGCTAGCAAAAAATATCAAAACTACTTTGGTAAATTATAAGTTTGAACGTGCAAAAGTCTCTTCCTTCTAGAGCTACCGCTAACGGCTTCTGTTGTCCGCTTAACTGCGAAATAAAATTAGAGTACGGAGATTACAGTGCTTGGCAAGGGTTGATTTTGTTAGGGCTGGGTAAGCAATATGATGGGCTCGTTGGTAACGTGTACAAAGTTGAATCGCAGGTCGATTAATCTAATTTTCATTGCATTATTAAATTACTATAAGAAGTTTTACGCTATATTTTTTAACATTGTAAATCTAATTTTGAAATATCAATTTTACAAGTTCTCTGAAACGATTTGAAACCAATAAAGGAGCAGAGAAGAGTGCAAACGATTCTTAGAAGAGCGTAAGATCACTTCGAACTTCATTACTTATATTACAAAAGTAGTCTTCAATACAGACTCTATTCCAGAGAGTAGAATAGATTTCAAGCGTTGAACTTTATTTCGTGAAATACTTTTTTATTAAATATTTTATTTGAAAATACGCAAAAAGATAAATTAAAAGATTTAATATGAAAACTTTCTTTTCTAGAGAACAATATATATCGAAAAATTAATAAATATCAAGGAAAAGTTATTTGAAAATGTATATTAGAATATCTTTTATTTGTTAAACAATTCGACCACGCAGCTGAACCGCCTGGCACTAATGTGAGTTGAGCGAATTAACAAAATTAACTTTATATGTTTTACGGTTTCAAACGACTATTTGGGAAGTTTGTCCACTCACGAAGGCGATGAATAGCTGCCTGCGTGTACGAAATATATTAGCAGAATTTGTATGCATCTCAGCCTCCAGTTCCGGATCACGAACAGCTTCGTTCCGCTCGCAGTGGAAAATTTTGAGTTTGCACCTGGGCATAGCAGCCTCTGAGGATTGACTGCTTCGCTTCGCTTGCGAGTTTCCATCATGGCCGCCGGCCTATTATCTAAAACTGTCGCACGTGAATTTAAACCGGGTACTTTTATGTTTTGATTTTGGGAAAACCCGACGAGCTAAAAGGTTGGGTAAAAAACCAAATGTGCAGAATAATCTCTTATTTAAAGTTATTATTTTAATACGAACAACACCATAAAGAAAAGATCAAGCAAGTCTATGGAAGAAAGGGAAGCATACGACAAAAATGGAGTATATAAAATAAAGTGCAAATGTAACGCAACATATATAGGCCAAACAGGACGAAAACTAAAAACAAGATTTAAGGAACATATTAGATCTTATAAATATGAAAAAAGAGATTCAAATTACGCAACACACTTATTAAATGAGGGTCATATGCCGTACGAAATGAAAGAATCAATGAAGCTCTTACACCAAAGTAACAAAGGAAGACGGTTAAATATAATGGAAAACATAGAAATTTTCAAACTAAAAATGAACGGAGAAAATATTATTAATGAACAAATTAACAGTCAATCAGAAATAACTTTCCAAACTCTAAAATTGTTGAAAATATATAAAAAAGATTTATTACATAACATGTTACATAACGTGTTGCATAACAGATCACATAACAGATTACATAACAGATTGCATAACAGATTACATAACAGATTACATAAGCAGCAGAACCGGTAGTAGGAGAAGAGGCGTGGCTAACTATATCTAGACGATTCCATAACGGATGAATCCAGTACTGAAATAGGTCTCGATAATGGAGGAATTCCGAAACGCGTCGACAAACTTTAGTGAAAGTGTTACGTTAGGATTGGCAGAAAATTGTACTAAAACTTATCTCTTATTTACTTACCCTTTTTTTTAGATAAAACCCGAAACAAATTTCATTCTAGTACGGAAAACCTCAAACAAATTTACTTCTGGTAAAAAAAAGTTCTTCAGGTTTTTGCATTTTGTTGCTAACGAACTCGTCCGAGCGACATAGAAAACCAACCTGTGTACCAAATCGGACGTAAAATTGGGGCCGTTAGAGTGCGAACGAAATGGTTCTAAGGGCCAAAATAAAAATAATATCAAGAATACATTTTTTTCGAAAAACATTTCGTTTTTAAGATATCTGCCACATTGTTTCTTTTACAAAATAATGCACATCTAGGGAACGGTTTGACCGCCTAAGTTCAAACTTGGCATGCAGTTGACCCTAACATTGTCTATTTGAAAAATAAGCGATTCAATCCAATAACGCGTTTCAAAATAGCGGCTGTTTGAAAATTTCAAACCTGAATTACCCAAAAACCGCAAATTTTAACAAAACTTTTCCAAACACCTTTTTTGAGACCCTTTTAATTCCCTAACGGATGGTGTACCTGTAAAAACAATCGGATAAAGGATAATAGTTAAGTTATGTCTAATAATTGGTTTGTTCGGCCCGGCATCCTGTACCGACACAGTAAACACAACAATAGTGTATGTACGTATGCTCTTAATATCTTTAACTTAACTATTATCCTTAATCTGATTGTTTTGACAGTTACAACATGCTATAGGGAATCAAAAGGTCTACAAAAAAGATGCTTTAATCTGTTTCGTTAAAATGTACGGTTTTTTGTAATTTAGGTTTGAAATTTTCAAAGCGCCACCAATTTTAAACGCATAATTGGATATAATCGCGTATTTGTCTTCAAATAGATCATTGTTAGGTTAAACTTTATGCCAGGTTTGAACTCTATCGGTCAAACACTTCTCTAGATGACATCATGACACATTAAGACTAAAAATTTTTCTTTAACCTATAAACCACCTTAAACAAGATTTTTTTAATGTACCGAATTCTAAAGCAATTGAAAAATTACTTTCGAAACAATAAAGCTATTTTATTTTGTTAACTGATTTTTTTATTCCATATATATAAATATTATTTTAGTAATTAAATTTCCAAAAATATGTTTTTATTCTTTAATCCGGTAATAGCTTTAATTTAACGAACACATTTTATTAAACAACGAAATCAAATATAATTACACTAATATTATTGAAGTAACATTTTTTTGTTTAATTGGTAATCTCCAAAACTACTGAACCAATTGAAACATTTTTTTAATTCATTCAAAAAAATTTCATTATTTGTAAATTTAGTCGGATAAAATTCTTAAAGGTTAGGCCTGACTGAAGAACCAACACATTTTTCTTTGAATGTATTTACATTCATTACCATAGCAACCAGTTGAATAAAAATAACAGATAAACAGCTGTTTGCTCTAATATTTCCATTACCAGCTGTTAAGCTTATGAATAACACGAGTTAGGATGCTAAAACGAAGCAGTGGAAGCAATAGTAATTTTAAGAACAATTTTAAATTAGTAAACTTAGCAACCACTTGATAGGAATACTGGAAGGAAATTAATCAGCCTTGTTTCAAAGATGCGTTCACAAACTTTATATTCCAAAGAATTTTGAATTATGTCTACAAAATTTAACGTCACCAAAGAAAACAACAAACAAAATATGTGATTAATAAAGAAGCTCCTGTACAAATTATTAAAAATTAAATTTACCTTCTACAATTAAACAAAACAAACGATTTTACAACAATTATTATACAAAATAAATGTTACACCTCAGCAGTAACACAGAGAGTTTTAATAATGTTTATAAGGCTTTAAGTAGAAATAAAATGTTCCTCTTGTCTTAGTCTGAACTCTATAAAACCAAAATCTGACTTGATATTATTGGTAGCCTACCACTGTAACCTTGAAACTAAATGGACTGACGGTAGGCGTAGGCGTCCTGAATACATTCTTCAAACGATATTAGATGATTGTTACGACCGTTAATGATAGTTCGAATTAGTATATGCAAAACGTTACAACCTTTGTAACAACGTGCAGTCTATAATAATTGGTATACAGTTCGAACGCGCACAGTTATACAAATCGTAGTAGCGTGTAACGTTAGCTAGACCTTCCAAAACCAATCTGAATACATTCGCTGACGTCTTGATATAGCTGGCCCAAAACCTGACTTATCCGTTTGCTATGAGCGAACAGCGTAGTTTGATTAGGCCTACTTGAATCCGAAGTAGACATTAATCTTTATTTGTGCTTACCTAAACACCAGCTGATTTCAAACTTTGATGCAATTATTTGTATTTCCAATTTTTAGGTTAGGTTTTTATTACTAGACCTGAGCCTTGCTGGTTCTTTTAACCTTTATTATAACTGCTGTTATAAAATGTAAGAAATAATTTGATTCGAACAATTAACATTATTTACCACCTTAGCTTTGGGGTTATTGTTAATCCTACACCTTTATTATAAAGAAAACACCATGATAATGTGTATAGAAGGTTCCAACGGGGTTGGCGTGCGGAGCACGTAGAGGCCTTCCCTGGTTGTTTAATAAAGTTGAAGAAAAATATACATTGTTTCTTCTTAAATAGCAAATATTACAACGTGTATTTTATTTTCTAACAGCGTTTATCGTAAATAAAGTTCAATAGATCCCGTACACTAGTTCTGTAAGTGGAATATAAATATGAATTTATGAGAACACTTGACATAAGCTACTAAGTGCATATGTGTGTTGGGATGAACAGAAATTCTTCTCTTTATCCTCTTTCACTAGTCTTGACATCTCATCTGTGTTGAAAAAACTTTATTTTCTATTTTACATGTGTCTTCATTCATATATAAATGTCATTTTTTACATGAGGTAAGTGAATTCAAAATAATAGGCTGTATTGTAAGAACAAAAGCTTGAATACACTAATTTGAGAATATAGAAATTGAACTGCATATAAATGTTTTTGATTTGTTTATTAAATACAGGGGCTCTGCCCCTGCCTGCTTCGCTCACAAACCCCGGCGGTGACTCGTAGCGAAGCAAATACAACCTGTTGGTGGAGATTAATAAATCGATCACGCAGCTGAACCGCTGACGTGAGTTGAGCGAATGATTAAAATTAAATTTGCATGTTTTAGGTTTTCAACCAACTATTTGGGAAATTAGTCCACTCTCGAAGGCGCTGAATAGTTGCGTGCGTGTACGAAATATATTAGTAGAATTTGTTTGCACCTCGACCTCCAGCTTCGTTCCGCTCGCACCAGGCGGGATATAAAGGTTGTTAAAATGTTGTTAGATAACCCCAAAAAATTCATCCTAGTACCCTGTTTGTCTACCTCGTGAAGCGAATGCGTCCGCTGCGAGCGAAGCGAAGCGGCCCATAATGCAAGGCCGCAAGGTCGAACAAGTGAGCCGGGGTTGGAGGCCGAGGTGGAAACAAATTCTACTAATATATTTTGTACACGCAGGCAGCTATTCAGAGCCCTCGTGTTTGACCAATTTCCCAAATAATAGGTTGAAATCCTAAAACGCATAAACTCAGTTTTTTAAATTCGCTCAACTAACGTCAGCGGTTCAGCTGCGTGTTCGAATTATTTACAACTTCTTGTAGTTAATTTAATAAGTTTACTTTATATCATCGCAAACAAAATCGAAGTTGACATTTTTGTGGAATAATCCGTTTTGGGACTCACTGAGTATTTTACAAAATATCTGTCTGAATGTCTGTATATATGTGCGTCTGTATGTATTCAAAGCTAGAGAGAAAACTATTCGATCGATTTCGAACAAATTTGCACCAAATATATCAACCAGGCCTGCGTAGATGCACAAAAAGGGTTTTGAAAAATAACCTTTTTTGGAAAAAAAAACTCCCCAAAAACATGCTATTATTTTTTAATAAAAAAAAGGCTCTAACTATTTTGATAAAATTTGGCTTATTTGTAGCCCTTAATGTACCCTATCTTTCTAAAAACTCTCGTTTAGCTAATAATAATAATATTTATTAGTTACTCTCTTAATATAGACTTAAAATTGGCGTGCGAAGCACGCAATGCTAATTGAAAATTATTATTAGCTAAGCGAGAATTTTTAGAAAGATACGGTTTGTGTACATTAAGGGCTACGAATAAGCCAAATTTTATCAAAATCGTTAGAGCCGTTTTCTTATTAAAAAATAATAACTGATTTTTGGGGGTTTCTTGGCCAAAAAGTGGGTTGTTTTTCAAAACCTGTTTTCGTGCATCTATTGACATGTTTGGTGCAAATTTGTTCGAAATCGAATAGTTTTAATAATAATAACAATATGTATTGGTTACTCTGCTACCTTAATGTATCCCCTCTCCTATTTTAATACAATCATGAAGTCACAGCGAGTCTGATGTGTGTGAGAAAGTATGTGCCAGTTTCTCGTACCGTTTATTTTGTAAGAATTACTAATAAGTATTTGACGAAAAACAACTTCAAATTATTGTCAACATTCCAATTAGGTGTATTTGTTTGTGTTTTAAAATATGGATTAAAGTAAATTAATTTTGAAAGCTTTAATTGGACAGCAGGAACAAAAATGATTCCAATTCATTTCAGTAGCAAACATTACCAGTTTACGAGAAAACAAAATCGTTTAACAAGTCCAACAAACGTTTAGCGGTCAAAGAGTTCCCTCCAAAGCGTAATAGATGGGCCTTTTAGCACAGACTATAGAATTACTACAGACATCTCACTGCCATGTTAAAAATGGGTGCGCTTTTAAACGTCAATTTGTACGCTCATTCTTAGTGCGCGCCACCGTCGATGTACGCTGAAAAGTGTTGCCAAATGTACGCCCATGCTGCTCGGCATCCGACTTCTGACTCAGCGTACAGCAGCTAGCCACTGCACGCTGGGTTCCGTGCGTAGATCAGCGCTCTGTTTAGAAACAAACTTACACATTTATCTGATTCTAATTTAATTATTATTGTGTGTATTAAAGAGCAAGACTATGCTTTCTGGTATAATCACTAGAAATATTACCTATCCAAAGTGCTATATTATCCTATAAATTAACTAAATAATACTTTAAAATATGACCCACATATTACCGAAGAATTAGACCCCAGTAAAAAGTTCGGGAACAAACAAGTTTAGCCACAACCTAATAAACGTATCATTTTACAATTCAATAATATTACTTATTATTTGTACAACAAACGGTTTTTAACATTTATTATACATTGAGCATGTTTTTATTGAAAACATCTTTATCACAAAATTACGTTGTTCCAATTAATTTTTAGTATTATTAATTATACAAAAATTAATCCTATTATTAATTGTAGTAATAATAAAAACTACATTTTGATACTAATGTATTTACAAGAATTAAATAAATAAACTTTTAACTTATTATTTAAAAAAGTACGTCAGTAAGTTTATTCATGTATCTGTATCGGTAGTGTATTGTGTCTATTAATATTAATGACAGAATAAAACACCAAAGACAAGATACACTTTTCCTTATTTGTATCGCTATTGATATTAAAATCAATAATTAATAATAGCTGATCTCTATAATTTAGTTAGTGCTGTAAACGTAAACTATTTTATCATCATACTCCAGGAATGTTATTGACAAACGATAGGTTATTTAAACAAAATATGTATGAACTTTATTATGAATATTATTAATCACAGTGTGATGAAAAGTATCGTTCATCACACACGGGCCAAAAGTAGCTTTTCGATCCTCGCTCATTTTCCGACTTCTGCTTCGCCTCGGTCGTTAACTTGAGCTCGTATCGAAAAGCGTCACTTTCGGTCCTAGTGATAAAATATACTATTAAATCATATTTTAATAACATCTGTTGTTGCAGATACTGTACAGACTAAATTTAACTACAAGTAATATTTTCAAAAAGGCCTGAATCGTATAAGAAAGGAAATTAAGTAATAATGTAATTACACTAATGCTTAATCTTCATTTGTGCCTGAACGTTACAGTGCTCCAAGAAGTTAATGAGTAAACAACACAAAAGCACTTTCAAATATAAATTCTACATACTTATTTATTTGTGCTTAGTCAGAACTAATGTGGTTCGTTGCACTTTATAATTATTGGCACATAAATACAGTAAATTTAAAAACCTCTGTTACCCATGTTACTGTTTTTCAGGTAGTATCTAAAAAGGTTTATTAATTTTAAACAAAAGAATGTAAATCCAGCAATGTTATTTTTTTTTTTAAATCATAAACATAAAAATATGTTTCTTATTTAATGTTTTTAAATGTTCAATCACACTCCCAATTTTCAGTTACCATACTTCTAGTTTTTTTTTTATAAATCACATTTATTAAATTGTCAACGTCAATTTCTCTCTCTTTTAAGATATTGGCTAAGGCCAGGCCATTGAGTCGGAAATCCACCATAACTGTAAAGCTCTCTCTGCCGTTGCAGTGGTTACTGGCTCATAGCTCCAATACAATGGTTAATTTATTTGAATTCGAATTACGACTAAAACCTCCTTTTATAATACCGGTACATAACAATTATTAATTACTTCAGCTCGCATTAGAATGCCGAAGTATTAAAATCATGAGGTAATTTTTTGTGCGTTTGTTTTCCTGAGTACACGATATAAGCACTCACAGATGTCGTAGAAAACTTCTGATGGTACCAAAATCTTCGTAATTTTATTGCGGAGAGTTAAAAAGCTTTTGAGCTTTCTAGCGTGAGTCTTAGCGCGTCGGGGTCACGTTTTTGGGTTAAAATTTTGAAATTAATAGGTAAAAATTATGAATACACAGTGTGGGGTATCGTTTTATATGTTTTTGGGTACGGGAAAACTGATTTTGAGAGTTTAAAAGTCGTAGCGCGTCGGGGTCAAGTTTTTTTATCAAAATTTTGAAAAGATTGTGTTAACATTTTGAAAATTCTGTGAGGGGTATCGTTTCAAATGTTTTTGGGTAAGGGAAAACCAATTGTTAAAATTAAAAAGTCGTAGTCAATTCGTGTGTTCTGTACGGACGAGCCCAAGTCGCGAAAAAGCGTTCCATCTTTTCACTAGTTTTACCGTTTAAATTATATGGTAAAATGAAAAGTAACAAAACCCGTCCATTTAAAGTAATGTAGGCCAACTACGGCACAAAAAGTTATTAATTTTTAGTTTTTCTAAAATTGTTTTATATATAACGCCACTAGGTCTGGCAACGTTTTTCGTCTGTCTGCTCTATACGTTTGGTGTGATTTGATATATTTCTGTTTGTTTTTTCGATGTTTGAATTTTAAGGGTAGTTATAAAAGTAAAATTATAAAACCCAATTTATTCAAAATCGACTCAAAATTCTGTGAAAAACTCTGTTTAAATTTTTTTTGGAAATATCCGTTTTAAAGTCCCGTGAGGCAAATATCGGTTTTTGCAAAGTTGTCTATTTGTTGCATGTTCGGTGAGCTATATAGACTAAACGAAATATTTGAATTTCATGAAATTTGGTTTGTAGGTTTGGTTTAGAGACATCTCCAGGCATTTAATTTTTTTTATTTATAAGGGTAGTTTACCCGTGTATTTATGTAAATTTACCGGTTTATTTCTTATGTGAGAACTAAAACGCTAGTTTTGGGAAATGCTTATAATACCCTTATCCGTGGAAAAATCCAAATGCAGTTTTCACCTTTAGTAGTATTTAACGTACTCAACAATTTGATACCACTCGCGAATCAGTAAAGATATCAGTTGTAAACGTATGCGGGAATAAACATAACCTAACCGAACTAAACAATCGTACAATTAAATTCTAAAATGTTAGAAAACTTTTAGGAACTCTGTTGTTGTTATTTTTTAGTTTATAATACAGTTTGAAATGTTGCTTTTGTTTTGTTCTAAATGAAATACGCATACTTATTTTATAGTGTTGTTTATTTTAATAAGTGATACGTTTCTGAGCAACTGTTTCACCAACGTGTACAGAAGCACTATTGCTTGAACAGGATAGGCCTACCAGTGTAAATATTTATTCATAGTTAATTTATGTGTGACCGTTTTCTGATGAGTAATCTATTGAATATACCTAATATGTACCAGTACCAGTTATTAATAAATTTGTCATGGTAGGTATACAGTTATTATATTGTAATACCTACCGGTATACATATTATTATTTGCATTGTATATATATATTTTTATTTCATCAGTGCTGGTTTTTGTTGTTGAAAACCAGTTAGAGAGTCTGATAGCGTGGTATTTTATTATATACTGTTTACTAAAAATAAACAATATTACCAGTTACTTTCGCAGGAATTAATTTGCCAGTTATTATTTTACATATTACCACAATACCTTCTGTAATATTGTGCTTAATGTATATTGCTATACTTGTCATTGAATTAAATACAGTTAACGTTCATGAGATAGCTAAGTCAATTATTATCACGCTACCGATATTTAAAATAATAAAGATAAGTTCTAATGAGTCAAACAGACCCAAGAAACAGTGCACACGGTAGAACAGTAGGACACGACCCTGTCACATCGACGTGACCTTGATCAGTACTCACTCGCCCCCACCATATCACTCGTGCGATCTGGCAACATCGTTCTGATAATAACTTACAGTAGCTACGCACCTGAACTCTAGCGGATCAAAACTAACTCAATTTTCCCGCACCCTTTTTCCTATGGCAGTGAGAGGTCTGGAGTAATTCTATAGTCTGTGCTTTTAGTTCCCAGAGATAAAAGTAAAATACTCTGCAGTATATATTACCCTGACTGAGGCCGTCCCACCAATACTTCAGCGAGGAAAAACATGTTTCACGAAGATCTTCCTTTTGCTAGTTAATGTGCTTTCTTATCGCGGTCTGTTTTTATTGCAAACGTATTTACTTCCTTCGCAGAAACATCACATGTGAAGTTCACTGGTTAAGTAAAGTAAGAAATACAAAATATCTGTAGTTTAAATTAGTGACTAATAGGTTAACACGTTCACTTCTACGCAAATTTCGTATTTCCTATGCTAGAAGCTGACCTTTTATTTTTTATATTCATAGTCTAAATGAGTAGAAATTACTTTATTTTTTTATTGTCGAAACTTTCTACGTAATAATCACTAATATTTTAAACTGGACGCATATATGCGTCCACAGCACATAGGCATAAAATTTGCGTGTATACATATAAACGCAATGCTCCGTGTATTGAAAATTCTTCCAATACGGGGGTTGGCGTACGAAGCACGCAATGCACTATGTATTGAAAATACTTCCAATATTCGGGTTGGCGTGCGAAGCACGCAATGCACTGTGTATTAAAAATACTCCCAACACGGGGGTTGGCGTGCGAAACACGCAATGCATTGTGTATTAAAAATACTCCCAACACTGGGGTTGGCGTGCGAAACACGCAATGCATTGTGTATTAAAAATACTCCCAACACTGGGGTTGGCGTGCGAAACACGCAATGCATTGTGTATTGAAAATACCCCCTATATGTTCGTTGGCGTGTGAAGCACGCAATGCACTGTGTATTGAAAATATTCCCAACACGGGGGTTGACGTGCGAAGCACTCAATACACTGTGTATTTAAAATACTTCCAATACGAGGGTTGGCGTGCAAAGCACGCAATGCACTGTGTATTGAAAAAACTCAAAATACTGGGGTTGTCGTGCAAGGCACGCAATATACTGTGTATTGAAAATACTCCCAAAACGGGGGTTGGTGAGCAAAGCACGCAATGCACTGTGTATTGAAAATTCTCCCAAGACGGGAGTTGGCGTGCGAAGCACGCAATGCACTATGTACTGAAAATACTTCCAATATGCGGGTTGGCTTGCGAAGCACGGAATGTAGCCTATTGTGATTTGAAAATACTCCCAATACGGGGGTTAGTGTGCGAAACACGCAATGAATTGTGTGTTGAAAATACTCCCAATACGTGGGTTGGCGTGCGAAGCACGCACTGTATTGTGTGTTGAAAATACTCCCAATACGGGGGTTAGTGTGCGAAACACGCAATACATTGTGAATTGAAAATACTTTTAGGACGGAAATTGGCGTGCGAAGCACGCAATGCAATGTGTATTGAAAACACTCCCAAAACGGGGGTTGGCGTGCGAAGCACGCAATGCATTGTGTATTGAAAATACTCTAAATACGGGCGTTGGCGTACAATGCACTGTGCGTCGGCCGCTTCTCATAGTGTTCAGTGTCAAGCTCTCGTGTGCGTCCTTAGCAGTGAACGTGTTCAAGAGAATTCACTCAAGTGGGTTATTCTGCCCGCCCCGCAGATACTGAAGGCGGAGCGTTACTGCAGGCACTCCCTGGACGGAGTATATTTCCATACCTTTGAATATAAAAGCTAGTATAATATTGCACCAGAAATGATACCCGATGTTAAACAGATTATGCACATTTTGTAGGCCTAACTTATTATTCTTTGGTATTTATCTGGATTTTATTAATCGTGTTCACTTTTTATATCTTTTATACAGCTTGCAGTTTAATCTTGAACACTGCTAGTGGTCGTTACGTCATAATTACGAGTCCTTAATGTTCTGCATGCAATAAACTTGGATCTTAATCTATTGTATTATCGCAAGCACATTGCTAGTTCCATTGGCTTCAGTTATCGTTCAAATGAATTTTCTCCCAAATACAGTAACATTTCTCAGTTATTCGACAAAAATATAGGTTATGTACTTTTATTATAATATTTACTAGGCATAAGCATATTGTGCGAGTATTCAGGATAATGTAATTATAAAATAAATCTGACACTTAGAGACTTTACGTCAAATGATTGATATCTGTTTCTATTAATTCTCCTCTTTTGAACTAATATAATATGTTTCAGGTTCGATAGGTGTGTTATGTACCTACCAAGAGGCAAAACACACACCGAAAAATATGAGAATGGCGTATGACAGATTTTCTAGCTTGAGTAACAATCTATAGGCCTACTAATATTGTAAAGATGTAAAATTTGTTTGTATGTAGAGGGTAATCTCTGGAACTACCGAACCGATTGAAAAAATAGTTTTCCCATTAAAAAGCTACACCATCCCTGAGTAACATAGGCTATAATTAATTTTGATGAAAACATTTTTTATTCCAATATTTTGTAAATTTAGTAGGAAGAAATTCTTAGATCAGGCCTAGACTGATGAACCAACACGTGTATTTACATTTATTACCATAGCAACCAATTGAATAAAATAACAGATAAAACAGCTGATCGCTCTAATTATTTCCATTAACAGCTGATTTCAAACTTTGACACAATTATTTGTATTTCTAACTTTTAGGTTAGGTTTCCATTAAAGTGTAGACCTGAGCCTTGCTGGTTCCTAAAATCTTTATTATAACTGCTGTTATAAAATATACGAAATAATTTCATTAATTTGAACGTTTAACATTATTTACCATCTTAGCTTTGGGGTTATTATTAATCCCATACGTTTATTATAAAGAAAACATATCATGATTATGTGTATAGAAGGTTCCAAGGTGGTTGGCGTGCGGAGCACGCAGGGGTTTCCCCTAGTTCTTTAATATTTGCCTATTTCGAAAGGAATTTTGCTAAGAATTAAGATATTAATTTTATTAACTAATATTAATACCAACTTAAACAGTTCTATTATTAGCGACTAACAATAGGAAAGATGAGGTATTGCAGTGACCCTTATGGTGAGTCCTAAGGTCAAGAATAGTCAATGAGCACCAGTCATGGTCCCCAGAAAACGTTTTGGGGTGTCTTTCAAAATTTTATATGTGTTCGTTCGGGCTCTAGCGGCCACATTTTAAGTATGATTTTGTCCAAATTTGGTACACACGTTGGTTGTCTAAGACTCTAAGTAGTTCGGACGAGTTCGTTAGCCAAAAGAAAATCCAAAACCGGGAAGGAACTGTTTGTTTAACTGTTTTTTAATTGCGTACTAGAATGCAATTTGTTGTGGGTTATATCTATACAAATTTATGTAGGATATTATTCTGCACATTTAGTTTTTTCCACGACCTTATAGCTTGCTTGGTTCCCCTAAAATCGGCCAAAACGTTAAACGCAATGAAAGTTCAACGTGGGGAGGGGGGGGGGGGCTTCTCATCAGAGTTTTTACGCTGCGAGCGTAGTGAAGCAGCCCATAACCCAAGCAGCGGGTTTTTAAGCTACGAGTTTAACGAAGGAGGGGCGCGAGTCGAAGCTGGAGGCTTAGGTGCAAACAAATTCTACTAATATATTTCGCACAAGAAGGCAGCCATTCAGCGCCTTCGTGAGTAGATCGATTTCCCAAATGGTAGGTCGAAATTCTAAAACATAAAAGCTTAATTTTGGAAATTCGCTCAACTCACGTCAGCGGTTCACTGATCGAATTATTGTAGTTCTGTCTTTCTTTTTAGAGGGAGAGGTCATCAGCACAGTTATTCTCGAAATAAACGTGATTTAATTTTTAAAGTTTAAGTCATTAATACAAAGTTACAAGTTTAAGATTGTATGATAACTTAATGTTTAAAAAGCAGGTTGTAATAATAGAAGCCGAGTTATCCCGGGAATAAAATGTAGATAAAATGAAAACTTTTAAGCAGTCTCTTGTCGACAGTAACTCTCACGTTAAAAGTTTCACATTTTGAAATGACAAGTTCTCCCCATCCGAATGAACCATAAAAAGCAAAACTAAATTGGCATCATATATTTCATTTAATCTTTATTCAAAAAGTAATAATTATTATAAGAAAATATAAATTTCCTTCGACAATTTTCGTTCACTCTTTTCAGAATTTATTTGAACACGTGCATACGTCTTCAAATTTTGAATTTCGTTTATTGAGCAGTACATCACTTTATTCGACCTTTGTTACACAAATGCGGAGGGATCAAATTCACAGATCAATTGCCGTAACTGTTGTTAATGTCAATTAAGTCGATTCCCTACTGAAAAATTACCATTAAAAAAAAACAGGTTTATAAGGTTTAAGAAAAACATAACATATGCCACAAAAGTTCTTTACACCAGTGTAAAAAATGTATTCAAAGCAATGCGGGCACCTACTTTTGGCCGAGTTGAAACTGAACACCAAACATTGTATAATATGATTTTGGATTTTTTGAAATTGCAAAGAACAACAATGTTTGCTTTTAGGCTTTCAGTGCCTCTAAATATGCAAGTAAACCATAGACTACAAATACTGGTTGTGCAAGTTATTCTCCTCTATGGTAGCTCAAACAACTAATGGAATTTAAAACGCGATTTCCTATAACTTTTCAATTTTGATATATTTTACACAAAAGTTCTTATACATTTTTAACTGCTAAAGCTACATTGATGAAATTTTTACCACATCTTTTGTAGCTTACAATGCAACTTTGTAGGTATTTTTATTCCTCTAGGGATTTTTTTATATATTTTATTTGTGAGGCCATACCTACTAAAATTTAGTGGTAGGAATATGACTATACCCAAAACGTTAGTGCTTTTAATCTACTTTAAAACATGGTATTAAACGGCCAAATTGGTTCAGTAGTAAAAAAGTTGTAAAATATTTTTAAAAAACGTTTTTTTGCCTAAAAAAAGTATGTAAAAAATTTTGTTTGACAATTCCTATAAGTGTAAAAAAATTTTTAGGTTCCATGAATATAAAAAAAATGGTTCATAATTTAAAAAGGCCTATTATAGAAAACCCCTATTTTCAATAGGGAATCCGCTTAAATGTATGGCATATTTTGATTTTAAATTCCATTTTGTGGTATCCAAGTCACTTCTATAG
>JAGFPH010009033.1:0-16692 GCA_018207615.1 Philaenus spumarius
CAGTTAAGAACTGTAACTTGTATTTAATCGTTATATTTATAAAAGCCCTTTTCTGTTTTAAGTTACAACCCTACTAGTTATACCTATTTCTGGAGATCTATAATTCCGACTTTAATGCGGTGTGTTTTAAATAATTTTGTTCTTGTTGTCATTATAATCAAACAGTTAAGAACTGTAACTTGTATTTAATCGTATTTATAAAAGCACTTTTGTGTTTTAAGTTACATCCCTAGTTATACCTATTTCTGGAGATCTACAGGGCCGATTTTGGTGCGGTTTATTTTAAATGAAAGAAAATTTGGTCATTGTAATAAAATAGTTATGAAATACTTTAAAATGAATACACGATTTGTTAAAAGTGAAAGTAAATTTTGTAATTTTAATCAGGAAATTATGAATGGCATACCTATTTTTTATTTAATCGTTGTTTTTACACGGGCACTTTTTGGGGTCTTTTGGGTTTAAGTTGGAACCCTATTTCTGGAGATTCATTTTGCCTCGGGACTGTTTTGAATCGGCCAACCACGGGAGGCTTTTTACCCAGAACACATACAAAATTACTATTAGTTTTTCATTACCAAAAACCAACCCCGCTTGTGTAATTGCGCCTGTGCTAGTAGATATAACGATGTAATACAATGCAATCAATTTCGTACGATCGTATATCATTGATGCAGGAATTAAAAATGTTTCCACTTCAAATTATTCAAAAACCGGTTGTCTGTGCGTGCAGACGTTGAACCCCGTGATTGATTAAAACCGCGTGACAGGGATGAGACATTAATCAAGCCCCCTTCACTACACAAAGATATACAATCTGCCAATCATACAGACTGACGTTTCTGTCAATAACAATGATTAGGTACGCGTGTTGTTGATTTAATTGCAGACGTGCCTACTTCGTGTTTGTGACAAGAGCTTGAATTTGTCTTGTACACATTTTGTTACTGACCAAAAGCAATGCAGGGTTCAACTTATTAATTAAAGAACTTCCATAGGAAAGATGAGCTATTGCAGAGACTCAATTACTTTCGTCTTTACACCGACGTAGTTTTTTGAGTTTATCGTCTGTGCTGGAGTAACCACGGGCATTCTGGATGATATGTTCGGCGCACATAGAGTCAGTTCTTGTGTTGTTTGCGATCTGTTTGGCTGATTGGATCATTGACGCGTTGAAACATTTCGAAATGTATTAAAAAAAATGTATCCGCGCGACTGCCGACAGAAGTTAAAACTGTCGTGAATATATACAACTTTAATTATGTTATTTAAAATTTTTTAGATTGCAATTATAAATGTGACAAGACAAAAGTAACACAACTTATAAAAATGAGGAAGCACAATGACCATTTCAGAGGTATTACCAAGTAAATTATTTTAAAACAATTTATGAATGAGGAAGCGCAATCTCCATTTCTGAGGTAATACGAACTAAACTATATACTCTGCTTTTATTTATTTCATTAGGCCTATTAGTTTTTTATTTTATTTTATTATTATTATTTTAATTTCTGTTTGACAGTTTTTAGTTTTAGTAGGCCAGTTTGTTATTTTTTGTATTTAATAGTTTTATAATTTATTGTTAAATTGGTTTTTATTGTTAATAATAGATACATATTAGTAGATTTAATGTGGCTCCTCCCATTCCCCCACCCCCACCAGGTCGGTCTTGATTAACCGGTATGGGGGAGGAGTGGGGGGAGGGCGTGTACAGTAATATAGGTTGTAATATTTTATGTATACTTTAGTAGTGTTAAAACCCTCTGAGGATGATGACCATGTCATCGAAATGTACATAAGGGTAAGGTATTAAACTTAACTTACAATTTAGTTGTTTAGTTATAGTTTTTGCTCCTTGTTTTGTGGTTGGGGTTTTTATTTAAATCAGTGTGGTATATACTCTGCTATATACACATGTGTACTAGGGCCTATATACAGGGTGATTCAGTAAAGCGTAGCGGGCTAAGCAGATTAAGATTCTACATGCAAAAATAAGTCGAAAAAGCAAATAACATTTTTTCGATTTCGGCTTAGTTTAGCCGTAATCCGCCATTTTGTTTTTTTACAAAAACTCACTCTACCTCTGGAAATAGATAAGATATCGAGTTCAAATTTGGAATAAACATTTTATATGATACGATTAACAAGTGTACCAAACACAAAGAATTTATTTTTATAATTTTCAAAATGGCGGCCGTTACAAATTTTGAACGTGGAATATCTTGAAAACCGTTAACTTTACAAAAAATATACAATTAACAAAATATTTTCCTTTTTTAACGACAGACAAAATGCTTCTTTTGTAGTTTCAGTAGGTCAAAGGATAACCGAGTTATCAACAAAAAACATAATTTCTTGGTAATTGTCTACAACAACCAAAATTAGCCTAAAACAATTTGTGCAGTTATTTTTCTAGCGAGCTATCAGATTCTACATGCAAAAATAAGTCGAAAATATATCGGCTTAGTTTAGCCGTAATTCGCTTGTAGACAATTACCAAGAAATTATGTTTTTTGTCGATAACTCGGTTATCCTTTGACCTACTGAAACTACAAAAAAGCATTTTGTCTGTCGTTAAAAAAGGAAAATATTTTGTTAATTGTATATTTTTTGTAAAGTTAATGGTTTTCAAGATATTCCACGTTCAAAATTTGTAACGGCCGCCATTTTGAAAATTATAAAAATAAATTCTTTGTGTTTGGTACACTTGTTAATCGTAACATATAAAATGCTTATACCAAATTTGAAGTCGATATCTTATCTATTTCCAGAGTTACAGTGGGTTTTTGTAAAAAAACAAAATGGCGGATTACGGCTAAACTAAGCCGAAATCAAAAAAATGTTATTCTACATTTTCGACTTATTTTTGCATGTAGAATCTGAATCTGCATAGCCCGCTACGCTTTACTGAATCACCCTGTATAGTAGAGCGTGACGGAAAATGCGTGACGGAAAATGCGTGACGGTAAAACCCGATTCACCGCCTACAAAAATTTGATTACGGCTCCGTCGCATCTCTGCAGTTATTTAATTTGGACGCGGTGCGCCTATTAAAACTTCAAAAACTTTAAAAGCAGGTAACAGCATGTTGTTAAATGAAAAAAAAAACAAATGCATTTATACCATTTGTACCTAGGGAGTAAAATAATCTTCGTATCTAATATTTTATGTAAAACATCAGAAATACATGATTTTTTAAATACTATTTAAAAACAACAGACTTTCTGTAGGCCTTCCAAACTATTCTGAGGGGATTTTAACTCGATAAATGTGTACAATTTATAAAAATTATAAAACTGTAGGCCTAGTACCTAATAAAGTCATTTATTGCTCCCGTAAGCTGTATGTACACTGTTCATACAATTTACCTCAAGTTAGAGTTTTCCACGATAATTGGATAGCTAACAATGGTTTTATTTAAGAATAATGTTTGCATTTGAAAGAATGTTGAGGCTATTAGGGTTTGAAGAGTTCTCGAATTTATTCTGAAGGAGGAGGTGGGCGTTGTGCGGGAGAATTCATACGCTCCAGGGATAACACGATATATACTTTTTCATATTCCAGATATAAACTTAGACCATTTATTTACTTCTTTTATGTTTGTTTTTATTTCAAGGAATCTGAATAAAGAAATCCTACTTTGGGCCACTCTTGGACCTATCTATTATATTTTGCAAAATCTAAAAAAAAGGTCACGCGTGATGGATTTTCAATTGAATAAAATCAAAATATATACAGCTTAAGCCTTATTGAGGTTTACCTTAAAAAAAGTTTTTTTATAAATAAATAATAAATATGTACAATTTTATTGAAGACCTCTAAATTGAAGTTAGAAAAATACCCATATAATCATGTCTACCTTCCATTTTTCTTTATTATTAGCGAATTAAGATAGGAAAAATGAGCTATTGCAATGGCCCTTATGGTAAGACCTAAGGTCGGTAGTAGGAAATGAGCATGGATCATGGTCCCCAGAACACGTTTTGGGGTGTAATTAAAAATCATATATATATGTACATATATGTGTCCGCACTCTAGCGGCCGCATTTAAAGTTCGATTTAGTCCAAATTTGGTACACATGTTGGTTGGCTACGTCGCTCAAACGAGTTGGTAAGCAAAAAAAAATCCAAGAACGGGAAGAACGTTTTTTTGACATGAAGTAATAATTTTTAGATATTTTTCCTAAGAGAATGAATTTTTTAAAGAGTTTTTCCTAAAAATATAAATTTAGGGTGTTATTCTGCACATTTCTTTTTTTTACGCGACCCTATCTTGGTTCCCCCAAAATCGATCCAAACGTAAAATACCATATAAAAGTACCCGGTTCAAAGAAATGTGGTGGATTATACCGTGGGGTGGAAATGTATTGTGTATTGAAGATACCCCCAATACGGGGGTTGGCGTGCGAAGCACGCAATTCTTTTTATATTGATGATACTCCCAATATGCGGACTGGCGTGCGAAGCACGTAATGTATTGTGTATTGAAGATACTCCCAATACGGGGGTTGGCGTGCGAAGGAGCGAACGTGTTAAAACGTAAAATCATCACAAAAGATAACATTTTTAGAAGCTGCGTTGTTCATTTTAGTAGCTTACTAGGAACTCTGCCCCTGGACGCTCCGCGTCCCAATCCCGGCTCGGCCTTCGGCCTCAGATGGCTGCTTCGCTTCGCTCGCAGGTGGAAAATTCGATAAAGAATCTCGTTAATCTTTGGCTCGTTTGTACATAGGTGACCGAGCATAAATCAGCTGTTTTATTTGGCAGCTGACTCAAACTCAAACTGACTTAAACATTATCTCCATAAGATTAACATGGGAAATTTGAAGGATTGTATACCGGAGCTCCTTCTCGGGTGAATAGCGGCTGAACGGATGATAATATATAAGACTTGACATATCTGTGAATGATTATGTTCAGTTTTTGATCCAAATTAGCTGTTTTATATATAATAGGTTTGTAACAACCAATGTTTGAATTAAATTAAAATATAGTTACCATTTTTCGTTGATTTTTGTTTGTGTTTGTTTTTAGTTTGCCAATGTAACCTCAAAAAGTTAATACTCTTCAAATTTTCTAAGTAATGTTGCTATGGTAATGAAAGTAAACAAACATGATGTGTTGCTAAGTTTTTTATACGAACAGCTGTTTTTGTGCCCCTGATAAAATCAATAGAAATCTTTCTTCCATAAGATTAACATTGAAACTTTGAGGGCCACTTTTGCGTAGCCCTAATGTCCTAGGACTTCGGTAAATGGCCTAAAACCTTCCCAGGGTTAACCTGTGTTACTATGCAAAATTTCAAAGCAATCGGATGGACGGTATACGAACGCAAAGTGGACAAAGAACCAAAAAAAACCCCATAAGGAATACACAGCAGAAATTTGCATTTGATTATAACGTTTGTAAGGCGAAAGATACATGATTTGTAATGCTTGATGACATATCTGTGAAAGCTTACCTGCAATTTTAAAAAAAAATAAGGAAACCGGCCGGATAGAATGGCCGTACTGACTGCCACAAGTTTTCATAAATTCTTTTAATATATAGATACACTTTTAGTTTGAAATTGTGGAACTTTATATATATAAATGTTTCCACCTAGAAGGCAATTTAAAGTTTTGGTTGTATCACTCAGCGTTGAGAGACAATTAGATTTCAGAGAATGTGTTGCGAATGTAAAATTAGCTCCAATGTGTCTCTTCACATATCTTAGTTAGTTAGTTCTTTACATGTGCGGCATGGTAAATGTAACGAAACATACCATTCAACATAATCTCCAAGTTCAATCTCTTTCGCTTCCGAGGGCAGGCGATTTCTTAGGTTCTAACCTGACTTAATTACTTGTGTTATTCCGCTCCGTAGGGTTCATCCTCCAGCCTGTCTGTTTATTTGTCATTGTTGTTGTGTTTATATTTTCTGATTTGGAAATGTACAACGTAAAGTATTTGTTTATGGTAAGTTTTTAAAATTGTATTTTGAGTAAGCCGAACTTGATCTCAATAGGTTCATCTCATTGTAAAGTTACTAGTACATTTTAGAAAAAATGTAAATTGTGTGTTTAAGACCATACGGGAGTTGTGTACAACTTATGAAATGAGGAAGCACAATGTCCATTTTTAACACAACTTACGAAATGAGGAAGCACAATGTCCATTTCAAAAATATTAAAACTTGAACTATACATTGTGTTAACGGGTTAAGCCTATGATGTAGGACAATCTGTTACACTTATATACCCAACTCAAATATACTAAACTAGCAATGCGTTCGTGGTCTAACCGGCTAAGATGCTAAGGAGGTTATGGTGATGCACTCTGCTGGTTAGAATAGCGGCAAGAGAAAAACTTTTTCAAACTGACGGAATAGAGCGTTGCACAATAGAGCGCTTCAGAAAATTCGTGACGGTAAAATCCGATTCACCCGCTAGCAAACTTAGAGCCCAGGTGCGCCTATAGAAGTTTACACTTCAAAAAAGAAAAAAAATATTAAAAAGAGTTAACTATGCAGACAGTAAACGTTTACCTAGCAAAGCATGTAGGATTGTTCTATTTATACTGGATGTTTCGTATCTCTTGTCACAGATTTTCTGGGATTGTTCCTTGGTCCAAAGTAAATACCAAATCACTGTTCATTTGTTTAAAATCATTTCCGTCTTTATTGTCCTTAAACTTATCCAGTACATGATCCTTAAATTGTAAGGATCAATTTACTGCAAACTATCCTATTCTAGCCGGTGTCCCTCATGATGACTTTAAACGTACCTTCTACCCTCAAGGAAAACATTTTCTGAAGGAATTTTACGATTGAGAAAATAATCTGCATACAGTCTTCTGGCTTTACGAGCAGATCCAAGTGCAGCGCCATACATGTACTGCATATCACAAAACTGAGCGTTTTTGAACTTTCCATAATCAAATTTCTATAAAACCGAGTGTACGTACTGTCACGGGCAAAATCCCGACACAAATGGGCTAATTACTAAGGTAATTAGGCCTAAAAATAAAAGTCAGATATAGAAGCCAATAGGCCTAAATATGCAAATGTAGAGTTAGTAATAAATAAAATAACACTTTGTAAATAGGTATCACAAGAAAAAATGTATGTAAAAAGAAAGGAAGTAATTTAAAATAATTATATTGTAAATTGCAGGCCTAGTCAATGTTAAACGTAATAGAAGCAAAGCTCAGTGAATTATTCTAAGGGAAATCGACAGGATAATTCTTGTCAAGTTTTGTCGAAGGTTTGCAGAACTCTGTACTGTTGCCATGCGCCATAAGAGGCCATGTTAAATTTTTAAAGTTTTTTAAAATATAAAAATAGTAAATTCTTTTTAATGAAATGTATAGAGGAGAAGAAGACAATCATAATCTAATTAACAGAATTGTTTTAATTAAAATAATTACGAAGATATAGAGCAAAAAATTAGCTGAAAAATGCTAAAATTCACAAATTAAAATAATTCAAAGGCCTAAATTGGAGATAAAGTAAAGGATAATAAATTAATAATAATTAACCAAAAATAAATTAACCTAATTAAATATTTTTGAATGAAAAGGCTCAAAAATAAACAAACTAAAATAACTAATTAAATCAAGGGAAATAAGGTTATATAATAATAATAAAGAATTTATTCCTTGCATATCATACATAATATCAGCACTAACACAATGCACATGCAACCATACATAAAAATAAACAAAAATGTATCTCAATAATAATAAAAATTTTCCACTTATAACTAAAACACAATATACAATATATAACTCTTACATATACAATGAAAACCGTACATAAAAAGAAACTAAAAATACATCTCAGTAATAATATAATTAATCACTTATAACTAAACACTAATAATATAATATATACAAAGAGAATTAAACTATATACAATTTTTGTCTACACTTAATAATTGTGAAAGCTTCAAAAACTCAAGGAATTAGGTAACCCTGTTGGCGAAGCCAGTTTTTGGGTTTACCAGCACGAATTTCAAAAAAATTATTTGTAGAACAGGATATCAATGCTACCACCATTATTTATATTAAAATATAACATTTTGTGATCTCAGCTAAGGCCTGTAACTACCTCCAACTAAGCAAAACAGCGGAGAAAAACAATCGTTTTGCACCTAAACAGGCGCACAGAAAAGATCTTCAATATTCTCAAATTCAAGAAGCCAGGTTTTCAATTTTTTCAAAAAAGGTCTAACCCCATAAATTGATTTTATGTTAGTTGGCAATGCATTAAAGAATTTAGGTGCCTGGTATATGAAACATTTGTGAAACACAGTCAGTTTGGCTCTGGGTAATATACAATACCTCTCCCTACGCGTATTCTGTATATTAGATTTCGCCATATCTATCTTTCCTTTTATAGCCGCATTTAGGATGACATACACATATAACCTTCGCAAAGATAACATATTCAACTGCCTAAATAAGGGCAAGGAATGTTCTAATTTTGATTTAAATAGAATTGATCTAATTATATGTTTCTGAGTATTAATTATAGGCATAAGTGTGTTCAGGTATGTACCACCCCACACCAACAGTCCATATCTCAGTTTAGAATTTGCAAGTGCATGATATACCACTTTTAGTAATTTAATGCTACAAAAAGATCTCAAATAATACATATTTCTCAATACCAGACAAAGTTTCTTATTTAGTTCTTTAACGTGTTCTTTCCAGCATAATTTACAGTCCACCGTTACTCCCAGATACTTTAGGCTATTGACTCTGCCAATAGTTTCACAATCGCAACGAACATCAGACGAGCACGACAGTGTATGATACTTGACTTCATTTTCAAAAGATACTTTATTTTTCAAATCAAAAATTATATATTTAGTCTTTTTACTTAATACCATGTAATGCGTCGCAAACCACCACCTGATACAGCGCAAATCCCGAACAATATCCTTAATATAGTAATTAATATATATGAAATAAGGTGTAATATATATGTTTATGTAAGATACCATGTGAGAAGGAGGCATAAACCAAAAAGGGGGGTTGCCAAATCCAAAATTCGACGATTCACAGAAAATAGGCCACAGAATCGTGCCCGAAGTGAAGAAGGAAAAATGAAGGATAGTTTTGGAAATTTGGGAACCAGGAGAAGAAGATGGAACCAAGAAAATTCAAATTTGGACCATTTAAAAAAAGGTAAAATTCAAATTTAATGAAAAATTAACGAAGGCGATAACTTGAGAACCAGGAACCCTAGAACTAAAACTCAAAGGAGGAAGGAATCAGAAGATGGTCAAGAATCCAATGAGCCAAAGAAATCCAAAATCGGACCAGGGGTTACAAAGTTAGAGCACTTTGAAAGTTTTAAATACCAAAAGTGCATAATTCCTGTATGGACTGGCACAACTTGTGTAAACAATGTGAGGGGAGCTAGAAGTATGACGTAATGGTTACCACCACCGAGTCCAATACAATTACTTATTGCGCTGCAAATGAAATAATTAATTATCGACGAAACTAAAGTGGATTAATTAAAATAAAGTCGTGGGACCTAATTTAAATAAATAAAGGAGGATTCTAAAAGCTAGAAAAACCAAATAAATCACCAGAGAAACGAAGTTACTAAAAAAGGGAAGAGTAAGTCTCTTGACTTAGATTTGAACAGTACGAGGTTGAGGAAAGGAGAATTAAATTTAGTTGCGTTTAGATAGCCATCCAAGGACCACGTCAAAGTTTGCAGAAGCAGCAGTAGGTCGGCGAGAATCACCAACTCCGGTACAAGTCAGCAGGCCGTAAGAAATCGCTCTACCTAAGGAAGAGGAGGAATCCTGGGAGGTAGGAAGAAAGAAGAGGATCAAGGACTTCATTCCAAGGCCTAAACCACCTAGGAGGAAAGCTGCGATCAATCATATTTATTTGTGAGTAGCAAATAACCAAGCTATATAATTTTTAATATAAATAAAATCCAAAGATAAAATCAAAAGTAATAGTAAATTCAGGGGAAAGTGTAAAAGTAAAATCATTCAGGAATATTCCCTATTCTCACAATGGTATAAAAGCATTTCAATATAAATGTAAATAATATCATAGTTGTAAATATCAGGAATATATTTGTTTGAAAATTTTATGAAGTGGAAAAAAAATAATTAATTTGTTTTTTTAAATTAAAAAAGTTTTAATTTTCAAATCTTAATTTCTTTCATTTATGAGTTAAATACCCTATACCAGAAATGTAACCAGTGCTCTAGAATAAGTTAGTTGTTAAGGTTCTATTAATTCTTGTGTGTGACATAATAACTCTAAACGGCACGGCCCGGAGAAGGAGTCAGGCTAGAGCTAGTGAAATATTATATAAAGTGTATTTATTACAAACAAATATTTTAAGATTTAGGAAAGTTAGCGTATTTCCTATTTCTTGTCCACGTATACGCGCAAAAAAATATTTAAGGGCAAATAAAATAGAAAATAGAGGCGGGTGCGACGTAACAAGTGACGTCAGAACCCGAATTTTGAGTAGGCGTGCGTGTGAGAAGCGGCAAGAAGCTTCCGAACGGGGGCTCGAAACACTTTGAGCACGACAGCTTACGAAACGCGCGTGTACGGCGTGGCAGTACGTACGTGAGTTAACATATAGTATAACGGCTGTTTTTACTTATCATCTGTTCAAAACCTACCGTACTTTGAGGTTATCTTAACAACTGCAATCGTTATATATTCTTTTGAAGTTGATTTTGTTAAATATGAGTTATAGAACTAATGTATGCTATAGTATTTGCTTTGAGATTATAAACTGTATATGAATACAACCTTTTATCAACAAAATATTCGTTTATACAGATCATTTAAAGAATAGATACCTATTCGTTTAACTTCGGAAACATTCGTACATCTTCGATAATAATTATATAAACATATTCGATTATTAATTTCTTCACTTTAATAATAACAACTTCTAAATCATTTGATCTATCATTATGAAGTAAAAAGTAATTTTATTATAAGATATATATATCTTGTATCTTTCTTTAAATACATAATAACGTACATAAATAAAAAATTTTAACAAATAGGCCTACAGTTTTAAAATCCGTATAATTGTACACATTTAGCGAGTTAAAAATCCCCTTCAGCACAGGTGGGTAGGCCTGTAGTTTTTGTAATGATATATTTCTAATGTGTATCTAATTAATTTGCCTGTAATTTTTCACGGGGGCTTACTAGTTAATTAATCAAATCAAACGAAGTTTAAAACACGAAAAGCTTAATGCTAAAACGTTTCTAAAGGCAATATTATAGACACAATATTGTTTGTTGGTTTTTTAGAACAATAATAAAGTCAACAAAAACAGAATCAGCTGGCGCCGATTGTTACTATATCATCACAAACGATAAGACAGACAACACAACTCAAATCAGCTGACGCCTACGGATCAGATGATTTGATTAATCAGATGGCATTATACAGTTTAGTAACTAAGGCAACTCTTAAAAGTAAGTACCAATAGCATAAATTTAATACAAATTTGTCTAAATGTTTTTCTGTATCAAAATAAATGAAACATATCTGATTAAATTTATTATTGAAATCAATTCTTATTATTTGTTTTGTTTCCTTGTTACGTTGCTGTCCGATCCTGGACATCGCCCATAAGAGGGGCGTGCACTGTGTGGTGAAAATTAGTTATCGGTCTGGCCATAAGTCCGTTATTATCCAACCAATTTCAAAAACCAAACATCCAATCGATAGGAAATTAAATTGGTTAAAAAAACTTATTCTTGACATTTTTTCGATAATGCTCTAGATTTTTTCGTTATTTCCATTTAAATTTATGCTTAAATTTTTCGTTAGCCGCCATTTTTAAAATATTTAAGATAAGTCAATGTAACTTTTGTCCCATGTAGGTAATACTAATATAAAGGGTTGATAAAATTTGGTATTATTTCGTTACGTAAATTTTAGACATGAAAGTTTTCAATTAAAAACGCATTTTGGTCGCAGTAGGACAACCGAAATGATTTTAGACAAAAGAACAGTGTTTGGTGTTTACTTTGGACCCAGGAACAATCCCAGAAAATATGTGACTAGAGTCATGAAACACCCTGTATAATAATTTACAAAAGAGAAATCAAAGTATTTGCGCATTCTTTAAAATTATACATTAGTTAATTGCGCATTAATTAATTGCAATAAAAATTAACAGCAATCAATAAATTAATTTAGGTGTAAAATTTCACTTGAGGAAAGTCAGTAAATCTGTCCTTACATTAAAATATCCTTACCACTAATGCATCCGGATAGTGCATTTCATGATTGCTTTTAATACAAACAACAGAACAATTTAATCAAACTACAAGTTTACAACCACTTTTAATTATCTCGAAGTACATTAAAGTACTGAAACTGCAGCACTTGTAAACGACTCCATTGAACTAATTGCATTTCAAACCGCTAGGGTCGCTGTATTCTACATCTATTTGTTTAAGCGGCTCTGTCCTTACTGACTGATGGATTAACATACTAAAAAACAAATTAAGATAAAAATATGAAAATTTTAAGGTAAATTCTATGGTGTTATAGACTCACTCTTATAAAGAAGTTTTCAAAATTTAAATTTTAAAACTTAAAAATAGTGAAAATTTGGGCTACATTCCCAGCCCTATAACAGATAAAACAGCTGATTCGGATGAAAAGCTTAGCAACAGACAATGCAACAGCATTTACATTCATTATAATAGCAAACAACTTATCAAATTTATAATCATTTAATTATTCCTCATAACACTAACAGTTTAAAAAACAAATTGGGTGTGCATATGACCACACAATAGAAGTGAAAACTTCTATACGAATTTTACAGCGTGTAAAATGAATATTGATGAACTAGTGGATTTTATTAAAACTTTATTTCCTGGTTAATAAATAAATAAAATAATAAAAATAATTTTCAAATTTTTAGTTCGGTTTGCTTTTAAAGCCTATTTTTTAGTTTTTAAATTATTATTATTTTTTTTTTTTTTTTTAGTCTAAGGACCATGATCAGTGCTCATTTACCACACCCAACTAAATTAATGAGCTCCCGAAGTTTTTGTATATCGTCGTGAATCACCCTGTATATTAAGTTTTTAATGACACCCGAAAACGTGTTCTGGGGACCAAGATCAGTGCTCACTTACTACACCCAACAAAATTAATATTGCACTGTCGTCGGTCCTTCATAAGTGTGCAAAGTTTCAAATCAATCCGAGGTTTTGAAGGGGATTAAAATCACGTCGTGTTCTGGGGACCATGAACAGTGCTCAGTTACTACACCAAAAAAATTAATATTGCATTGTCATCGGTTCTTGTTCTTCATATACACTATACACAAGTATATATATGTATGTATAAGAGGGTATACATAATCAACACACCGGTCTAAGCGAAAATGTTGCGTTACGTGACGTGACGCGAATCGGCGATTTACCTCCCTACAAAAAAAAAACCCCAACGTCGCTATAGAAGTTTTCATTTCAAAAATTATGTTGAACAAACACAAACAAAAAAATGAACAAAAATGCTTACTGTATTATAATTTAAACCTCTGTTGTTACTTATAAATTAAATAGCCAATTTGGACAAAAACTAACACATATTTAGGTTAGGCCTATATTCAACCAAAACAGGTTTCTTTAAAACGTTTACATTTATTGCCATAGCAATAAACTTAGAATCAGGTAAATAAACGGTACAAGAAACGGGCACATACTTTTTCATAAACTTATTTAAATTATTAAACAGATTCACTACGACTTCTGTCTCTAAGTCCGTCTGTGTATTCAAAGCTAGAGAGAAAACTATTCAATAAATTTCGAACAAATTTGCACCAAACATGTCAATTAGGCCTGTGCAGATGCACGAAAAAAAGTTAAAATTTTTTTTTTTTAAACAACCCCTTTTTTCCAAAATAACCCAAAAATCTTATTATTATTGGAAATTTGCTAATAACTGGATCGCGCAACTGAACCGCTGACGTGAGTTAACCAAACGTAAGTTTACAAATTTTAGTTTTTCAACTACTGTATTTGGGAAAAATATGTCTACTCACATCGGAGCTAAATAGCCTGCAGCCCTGGCTCAAGCGCTGGGCCTCGGATTATGGACTACTTCGCTTCAATCGCATCGGACAAACCGCGTTTAGGGTAATTTTGTGGTATTTTACGTTTTTTTTCGATTTTAGGAGAACCAGGTGGGCTATTTAGTCGTATAAAAAAACAAAATGTGCAGAATTATAATATACTAGGCCTATAAGTAAAAATGTTTTTAGAGAAAATCCAAGAAAAGTTTCATTCTATAACGACAAATCCTATATATATATGCATATACCGGGTGTTCATAAAGTCTGGAAACGGTTTAATATTTCGTATATAAGGAAAATTTGAAGGTAGATGTGATTGAGGAACCTACTATATGTAAAAATACTATTTTATTTTGTTTTTTTAAATGAGAAGGTGATCATGTGATACATCATTTCGATGTAGAATTTCGAGAGAAAACCAAAGGTGAAGTTTGCACATACATATCTTTTAAAAATTACCGATTATTTTTTACATACCGATTAAAAATTGCGGTAAAAAAACAAAGAAATCATGTTTTCTAATTTTGCTATACTACTTTTTTTTTACTAATTATTATTCTTTTTGGATTTATAATTAAATAAGCTTTCAAACGATATGTCACACAACGATATTTGGGAGTATTTCAAATTTTTGAGTTGCAGCCATTTTGATTTTTTCGAGTGTTTTATCCAAATGTCGTTGTGTCGCATATCGTTTGAAAGTTTTTTAAATTCTGAATCCAAAAAGAAGAATAATTAATATAAAAAAAAAATAGAGCAGCAAAATGGGGCAAAATTGGAAAACAAGATTTTGTTGTTTTAGGGCGCCATTTTTAATTGGTTAAAGATATGGATGTGCAAATTTCACCATTGGTTTTCTCTTGAAATTCTTCATCGAAATGATGTATCACATGACCACTTTCCCGCTTAAAAAAAGTGAAGTTCATTCCTAGATGGCGGATCCAAGATGGCGGACAAAAATGTCAAACTCGCCAAAAAGTGGTTCTTTTATGATTGTGACTAACTGATTTTATTTTTATCTCATAAGGCTCGTACTTTTTGAGATATTAAGGTGTTCCCAGACTTTTCAAACACTCTGTTACTGTTATAGTATATACTATAGCATATATATACTACATTTCTAACCCTTTGGCTCCCGACGTCCAATTTTTCGGACGTTGTTAGTATGTCCGTTGAATCCCGACTTCCGAAAATTTTCGGACGTTTAGAAAAAAAATCATATAAAATACAAAATACGGTTGCTGGTTATTTCCTCTAAAGAATTCGTCTGATCAATTTAAAAAACCAACGTGTGTACTAAATTTTGACCAAATCGGACTTTAAATGGGGCCTTTACAGTGTGAACACATATATTTATGAACACTAGCTGAACCGTGCGAATATTTCGCAAGTTCGGAGTAGGCCTACATTTACCTGATTTAACACGTTGATTTAATTCAGTTAATTAAGTTTATTTATTTACATTGGTTTATAAATAACAGTTTCCCTATACAATCTTACAGTGTAAACAATCTAACTAACAGCTGTCATGTATAAAAGTTTTTTAAATCAATTTTTGTTATTAAAACATGAATTTTAAGCTGTTTGTCTATTTTTCCCGTGTAGTGGTTAAGGAAAGCTTTAAAATGATGCCTCATTCATGTAATTTGATGATCTATTAAGGAAGTTATGGCGTACCGACAAAAAAATAGCCTTGAGAAATTAATAATATATGTGATTATACAACATTTTTAATGACACCCAAAACGTGTTCTGGGGACCATGATCTGTGCTCATTGACTACTCCCTAACTTTGGTTTCACTGTAAGAGTAATTGCAATAGCTCATCTTCCCTATGGCAATTCAGTAATTAACATTTAGGTTTGACACACATAATTTTACAATCATACTTGTTATATTCTTTATTCGTAATATTTTAAAGTGATTCATACAAAATTAAGAATCTAAAAACTGCCATAATGTATTTTGAAATCCTATTTTTACAATTGCAACGGGTTTGTGAGAACTTTATATGGATTAAAGTTTTCCAATCGCGCTAAAACATAAAGCAAAGCTGTACATGAACCTCTTCAGCAATGGGAGAAGTTTGAGAGAAGGAACATAATAAATAAATATTTCCATCAGTGCCATTAGTAAATGAACTCCGTGTCGTCAAGTAATAGAGTGTCCTGCGGCACAATCATAATAAACAAGCATATTAATTGAAACACATTAAAATTCTGAGAAAACAAACGTCTAACAAAAAGGTATTACGGTTTCGCTCAAAAACTGCTTAACATTTTTTCATGAAATACTGTTGCGTCAAGGGAATGTTACACTGAAAATGTCAATGTATACAATGACAAAATATTTGGTTGTTGGTAATTGTGTTCTATATGTCTTCCTGCACACGAAAAATACAATATAAGCAATTCTTCACAATAGTTTTTCTGTGAAAACGCTTTTCAGAACTTGAACTTATTGGAACGATGTTCCTTAACGCTGGTTGCGCTAGGAGTTAACAAATAGAAAATGTAATGCATAACGAAAAAAAGTTATATTAATTGGTTGTTATTGCAATGACAAATATAAAATACAATATAAGCAATTGTTCACAATAGTTT
>JAGFPH010009033.1:17342-28020 GCA_018207615.1 Philaenus spumarius
CTTAACGCTGGTTGCGCTATAAGTTAACAAATAGAAAATGTAATGCACAACGAAAAAAAGTTATATTAATTGGTTGCTATTTCAATGACAAATACAACATAAGCAATTGTTCACTTGTCTTTAAACCACAAAACAATAGTTTTTCTGTGAAAACACTTTTCAGAACTTGAACTTTTTGGAACGATGTTCCTTAACGCTGGTTGCGCTATAAGTTAACAAATAGAAAATGTAATGCATAACGAAAAAAAGTTATATTAATTGGTTGCTTTGGCAATGACAAATATAAAATACAAGTAACGAAAAAGCGTTACCAAATTGGTACCCTTGGCAATGAATGTAAATACATTCAAGAAACATGTGTTTTGGTTCATCAATTTAAATTACGAGACGATCGGTTCCGTCCGGCGTAGTTCAGATATTATCGTCAAGCACTGAAATACATTCGATAAACAAAAATGTTGGTTTATCAGTCTAGGCCTAATCTAAAATTATTGCATGTATGTTGCCGTTAAGACAGATAAAACAAACTAAACATACACACAATCATTTTAGGTTAGGCCTAGACTAATGAACCAACAATTTACGTTTATTGAATGTATTTGCAATGAATGGACATTTAACTGTGCTTATCTTCTTAGCTTTGATGTGTTTGATTTTATTTTGTTAACCTTACCTAAACGTTGGTTTCGAATAAACTGATTCTAAACTTGCTAAGTTGGTTGCTATAGTAATGAACGTAAATGTATCCAACAAAAATGTGTTTCTAAGCTTTTGATGCGAATCAGTTTATACATTAATTTGGGCTACTGTATTAAGTGTCACCAAATTCGTTTAGTATATCGACGTGTCTCGGTAGATTCCAAAATTGGTAAAAATTTCATAAAAATCGACTCAACTAAATTTAAAATAGCAAATAAACAACATTCGTTATTTTTACTATGGAAACGTAACATACCGTAAAAATCCTACTAGCACGCTAAAGCCAGTTCATAAAACATAAACATTTGGTGTGCAGATTTAAAATAACGTAGATACTTTATAATAGGTTAGTACAGACTATTTCTACTTGTTGCACATTGTTAACCTGTTGCACCTTCACTAATGGCAAGCAGCCAACTTGCCTAGGGATAAATCACCATGGAATACATAATCTTGGATTTAAACTTACTACTAAACTGTTAAATAAAAAATAAATCAACGTAATACTATTTTCAGTAAATAGGTTGATCTAAATATTAAATTCAATACATCTAAATATACAGGGTGACTATTTTAAGTGTGCTACCATCAGAAGCGACAAGATTTACAGGAAACTTTAAATGGGGGACATCGCCTACTTTAAAAAAAAAAGTGGCCATTAAAAATTTGAATTTGAAATTTCGAAAATACAACTTTAGAATTTCTTGTGGAAACCCCTATTTTTATGACGGATTTGGATTTTACATGCAATTCTAAGACTTTTTATTCTTGGTGATTTTTCGATAAACTTAACCGTTTAGCCGCTAGGAGCGCTGAAAATTCCAAAAACTCTTGTTTCAACAATTATTAAAGAGGCTTATTTTCAAGCCACTGTGTATTGTGTGAGAAAATGTATTTTATGTGCGCACGCATGTACTTATGAAGATGGAGAACACTTTGAAAACCTGCTTTAAATAATTATTATAGAGGCTTATTTTCAATTTGCAAACAATAAAATTTAACTGAAAGTGCAATATGTTTTACAATGGAATGTTAAAAAGCTGTTGCAATTTCATAAATACTTTATTTTATACAAAAAAAGTACTTAATTCTGTTAAAAAATCGCTGACGCAATCACAATGTATTGTGTAAGGTGTATTTATGTGCACACTGCTTTAAGTCATAATTAATTAATTTAAATTTAAGTGCGTTTTTTGTTTTACGTTAAAAGCTATTCTGTTAAAAGTGCCTAACTAGCTTACATGACAACTCTACTATTTTTACAGATTTCTTCTCCTACATCGTAATGCGTACATAGTACTGTAAGAAACTTCTTTGTATCAAAGCAACAAAATATTTTGGGACACAAAAAGGCAGTCAAGATGACTTAACTAATTATGGAAAGGGGTTTCCAAAAGAAATTCTAAAGTTGGCCGCCATATTGGAAAATGGCGACATATTTTCGAAATTTCAAATTCATGTTTTTAATGGCCACTAAAAAGTATGTGAAGTCCCCCATTTAAAGTTTCCTGTAAATCTTGTCGCTTCTGATATACCAATGGTGGCACACTTAAAATAGTCACCCTGTATATTACCGACTTTATTCCAACTGAATGACTGACTGACTTAGAATCAACTTGCAATAAAAACTACTTAAGGGTCTGCTGTAGTGGCGGCCATTTTTTATTTTTATCCCGTAAGAGCAATGTTAAATTTCAAACCATTTATTTCGTATATTTTTTATCATAAAATTGTTTGCAAGGTCTCATTTTAGGCACAATTACAATACGCATCCGTTTTGCATTTTTGATTTTTTTAAATGCTTTCCTTTTGTTTTGTAATTGACATTTTGTAAGTACAAAGTTTCAATTTTTTTCCTAACAGAATAAAAAATTAATAATGAAAAGTAATTTGCAAGCCGGATCCGAAATTTTATAAAGAATATTCAGTTTTTTTTTCAGCACTCAATTACAAAAGATGGATTTATAAAATGGTTTGAAATGAGGCGATGTCAAAGCGCTCAGCCGCAAGAAATTGAACTGTTTGGATACGGTTGTTATAGAGAGAAGCGCTTGCGTTTCCGGTTGCTTTCTCGATTACTGGAGCAGACCCTTAAGATAAAAGGCAAATTACTTTATGGTTGCGGGAAGTAGGTAGAGACTATTGTGAGTCCGCAATTTCATCGGAGTACGCATAGTGTTTTGTTTACATGGATATTTTGTGGTGTCACTGAAGTGACGTTGTTGTTCTGATGCTGATCTTATTTATTATTTTTTACACTAAACAAATTTTTTTTTCTCTCTTTTATTATCATAAATTACATTTTTTTATGTTGTGCACGACTCGTGTCCACGCACAGGCCTCGTGCCTATGTGGGCACTATTCCATAGTATTATATTTGTTGTAACTTTGTATTTGTGAAATTTGTTATATGGAAATAAATAAATAAATAAAAAAAAATAAATAAATATACAGTAAATACGAAAATGTAAATGTATATTTTTATGGGATCATAGACGGACACTTGAAAAGATTTTGATTTGATTTTAAAGCGTACAAATTTCAAATTATTTGGAAGTTCGCTCCCAGCCCTAAATCAGATAAAACAGTTGTTCTGATCGAAAGCTTAGCAAGACATGTTTGTTTACATTCATTACCATAGCAACCAAATGAGCAAATATAAAATCAGTATATTATTATTCACGTCCAACAGCTTTTTTAGGTTATGTTAACAAAATTAAAAGGAACACACAAAAAATCCAAGGAAAATGCTTACTGTATTATAATTCAATTCAAACATCTGTTGTTACATCTTATAAATAAAATAGCTGATTTGGATCAAAAACTTAACATAATTTTAGGTTATGCCTACCGTGAATCCAAACACGTTTATTTGCAACCAATTTGGAAAATTTATAATCAGGTAATTATTCTTCACAACTAAGAGTGTTTTTAGATTAGGTAAAAGCAAACAAAATATTTGCTGTATAATAAGTCTAACATCTGGTATTATATAACCTCATGCTCGCTTCGGTCGCCAACCACCGCGGTCTAGCGAACGCAAACAGATTAAAACTTATGATACAAAGGTGTCAAACATGGGAAGTACAGCCGTGGTCATAGAAATTGCATCGCCTACGATTGTTATATTTTTGATCCTAAATGTGTAAACAAATCCTAAATAAATGTATTGCAAAGCCTAAGAATAAAGATGAGCTGAAACAGGCAATCAAAAAAGTGTGGAATGAGGAGATTAGTGACGAAATCGTACAAAAATGTATCGACTCAATGCCAAACAGGATCGTCTCAGTTATCACGGCTAATGGCGGTTCGACAAAATACTAGTTTATATTAATATTTCAATAAATATATTTTTAATGTTTTTATACAATTTTTCCAAATAAATTCAAGTGTGTAAAAAACAATATTTTCTTAAATTCCTCGTTAACACTAAACATTTTGTTTATCATTTTATGAATATTATTGATTTTTATTTCGGTTTTAACCATTTTTCACGGCTCATAACAGACTCTTTTCCTTTTCAAAACATTTTTTAATTATCAAAAGCAAGAACTACATTGGTTTATGGAGATCCTTCATTATTTTTAAGTGATGCAATTTCTATGACCACGACTGTATAACAATTGATTTTTATTGTAAAGGATCTGTTACCCCCCCCCCCCCCCATTAGACGTAACTGTTTAAATTGCGTGTGTTATTATTTGTATTATTTCCTATAAAACACTTTAAAAAAGTGCCAAATTTTCAGTTCTCTATCTTTAAGGAAAGTGTAACAATCAATTTTTGTATAGGGGTGATACTACATTTTCACCCCTTAACAGCACGCGATAAAATGTAAATCTATGATACTTTTTTATGTATCTTGCCTATACACTAATATTACAAAGAGGTAAAGTTTGATTTTTTGTTTGTTTTTAGGTAGGGGGTAAACTCTGGAACTACTGAATCGATTGAAAAAATGGTTTTACTAATAAAAAGCTACGCTATCCCTGAGTAACATAGGCTATAATTCATTTCGGTAAAAAACTTTTTCTTATTTCAATATTTGTAAATTTGTACGGTACAATTCTTAGGTTAGGCCTAGACTGATGAACCAACACATGTATTTAAATTTACTACCATAGCATCCAATTTAATAAAATAACATATAATATAGCTGTTTGCTCCAATATTTCCATTAACAGCTGATTTCAAATTTTAAAGCAATTATTTTTGTATTTCTAGCTTTTAGGTTAGGGTTTTAAAGTGTAGACATAAGCCTTGCTTATTCTTTTAACCGTTATTATAACTGCAGTTATAAAATATACGAAATAATTTGATTTGAACGTTGAACATTATTTACCATCTTAGCTTTGGGGTTATTATTAATTAACCTTTATTATAAACAAAACATAAAATGATTATGTGTTTAGAAGGTTCCATCGTGGTTGGCGTGCGGAGCACGCAGGGGTTTTCAATACTTATTATATAAATAAGATGTTATCCTCCAGTAGTTCGATGTTTTCCTCTAAAATAATTCGACCACGCAGCTGAACCGTTGTCATCAATTGAGAGAATTTCCTAAATTAAGTTTATATGTTTTAGGGTTTCAACTCCAATTTGGGAAATATGTCTCCTCACGAAGGCGTACAATAGCTGCCTGTGTGACCGAAATAAAATAGAGTGGTATTTGTTTGCACCTAGCCTCCAGCTTTGACTCACGCGCTCCTTCGTTCCACTCCACCTTGCCGCCTCGAGTTATGAGCTTCGCTTCGCTCGCAGCGTACCAACTCGGCCTCTCTGCAGTAAAATCACCCACGTTGATTTAAACCGGGTACCTTTATGGTATTTTACGTTTTGATCGATTTTGTTGAAACCAAGCGAGCTATAAGGTCGCGTAAAAAACAAAACCTGCAGAAAAATATCCTACACTTATTATTTTTTTTTTTTTAACTCTAAACAAGTTTCATTTTCGTAGGAAAAATCTACAAAAATAGTTACTTTTGGTCAAAAAACGTGTTTCAGGTTGTTGGCATTTTTTGACTAACGAACTCGTCCGAACGACGTAGACAACCAACGTGTGTACCAACAAATTTGGACTAAATCGGATTTAAAATGCGGCCGCTAGAGTACGAACACATATATATATAATTTTTAATGAATCCCCAATACGTGTTCTAGGGAGATGATCGATGCTCATTTACTACTTCCAACCTTAGGTCTTACCATAAGGGTTACATGCAGTAGCTAATCATTCCTATGGAAATTTGCTAATAATTCATGTACCTAATTAAGGGTCTGCTCCAGTAAACGAGAAAGCAACAGGAAACGCACTTCCGGTATCACTGTTCCCTATCTAAAAAGTGCAATTTCTTGCAGCTGAACGCTTTGACATTGCCTCATTTCAAACCATTTTATAAGTCTATCTTTTGTAATTGAGTGTTGAAAAAAAAACTTAATATTTTTTATAAAATTTCGGATCCTTCTTGCAAATTATTTTTAATTATTAATTTTTTATTGAGTTAGGAAAAAAATGCAAATTTTGTACTTACTAAATGTCAGTTACTTGACAAATGAAAGAAATTTAAAACAATGTAAATTGCAAGAAGGATGCGTATTGTGACTGTGCTTAAAATGAGACCTTGCAAACAATTTTATGATAAAAAGTAAACGAAATAAATGGTATGAAATTTAACATTGCTCTTATGGGATAAAAATCCATTTTATTTTTACTGGAGCAGACCCTTAATTGTAAAAAATTTTAGTTTTTCAACTAAATCACAGATTATTTTTATCCTCCAATAAAAACGCCTTCACAAGGTTAAGACACTGTACCGCACAACGCTTCTGTATCTAGATTGCCGCGATGCGCCGTGCTCTATTATTACTGCCTCAATAATTAATCGGGGAATTTTATTTGAATAATTTCAACAAACCCTGGTAAGAAACAAATGTACAAAATTTCAGCTCTCTAGCTCTAAGGAAAGTATAACAATTAATATTTATTATCTTAGGAGTTGTTAAATCAAAATTAATTATAGCCTATGTTACTCAGGGATAGTGCAGCTTTTTATTAGTACAACTATTTTTTCAATCAGTTAAACAGTTTCAAAGATTACCGCCTACATAAAAAAAAACAAATTTTACCTTTTAATAATATTAGTAGGTATAGACATTGTTTCCCTCGTTTGGGAAATTTCGTTTTAATTGTTGATAATTTAAATATTTTAGTGGTGTAATTACAACGCATGCGCAATTCGAATTATTGGGGAAGGCCTTGTCTGTTTCGATCTCTGCCTTACATTATAGCCATGTCTAGTTCTCCGATCGATCGTCATTTCCATGAAAATATCAGGGTATACAATAATCTCTTTGCATTGGCTTCGCCGTGGATTGGCGAGCGAAGCGAGCAGGGGCGGAGCACCTATTTCAAATAAAACATTCTAGTCGACCGATCAATACAGGTTTTGGAATAAAGTAGGCTAGGCGTTGAGGAAGGAATGTAATTACTGTGGCGTCCTCGTGTTTAGAGCATGGAGGATAAAAGAACGGCTCTGCATGTATACTGCGATAAAATTTAAATGAGAATTTAATAATGAATCTAGCTCATTCTAATTAATATTCAATCAATGCATCCCCGTAGGACGTCTACACGTTGTGTTTATGCGGCTTCGGGAAACAATTATGATAAAAGTTAATGTATTGTTGAAAACCACCCAGAAGATGTAAACTGTACTGCGAGAAATCTGTTCAGTATACGATTAGAAACATCGGGGATATTTTACGCTGAGAAATTGGCAACACTGTGTGAACGTTTTACACAATGATTGTAAACAATCTGCAGTTAAACTTCAACTCTTGTCTGTTTTCACCTTCAAGTAATTACTCAAACAATTCTAAGCAAAGATTTGCAATAAAGTTTAGCTTTTGATTGAACAAATAATCACAAAAAGCTTTAATGTATTGCAAATATCTTACGGTGAGAAAGTAATGCCATATGGTAGGATATTTCGACGTAACAAATCTACATATGCTTTTTCCTGACTGGATGTCCGACTAACTGCCGTAGAATCAACGAAGGGGAAAAACTATTAACATGCAAATACGAAAATTTAAAGGTATATTTTTATGGGGTCATAGACGCACATTAAGAAAATAATTCGACCACGCAGCTGAACCGCTGACGCGATTTGAGCGAATTTCCAAAATTAAATTTATATATGTTTTGGGGTTTCAAAGAACTATTTGGGAAATTGATCTACTCAACGAAGGTGCTGTCATCATGTACCAAATATATTGCCATCGGTCACCATGGTAAAAGCCGTGGATTTAATTCTGGTACTTTTACGGTATTTTACGTTTTGATTGTTTTTGGGGGAACCAGATGGGCTATAATGTCGCGTAAAAAAACAAAATGTGCAGAATTATTTCGTTTGTCTATTTTTTAAAGAAAACTTTAAAATAAAATTATTTTAGTACAAAAAATCTCTAAATTTTTTTACTTTCAAAAAATTTGGTCTACTTCCGGTAAATTTTTTTTGCTAACGAACTCGTCCAAACAACGTGTGTACCAAATATAGAATAAATCGATCGGAAGTAAAATGCATCCGTTAGAGTGCTCACACATATATACATAAAGTTACTTCCTGTCAAAAATTGTGTCTACTTTCGGTCAATTTGTTTGGCTAACCTACCAGTTCAAGCGACTTAGAAACCCAATGTGTGTACCAAATTTGGTCCAAATCGGACGTAAAATGCGTTCGTTAGAGTGCGCACACATATATACATAGGCCTATATATATATATGATTTTTAATGACACCCCAAAACGTGTTCTGGGGACCATGATCGGTGCTCATTTGCTACTCTCGACCTTGGGTCATAACATAAGGGCCACTGCAATAGCTCATTTTTCCTATAGAAATTCGCTAATAAACGGTACCAGAAACTGGCACATACTTTCTCACAAACATATTTACGCACATGTGAGCTTGACACTGAAGACTATGAGAAGCGGACGGCGCACAGTGCATTGCACGCCAAACCCCGTATTGGGGGTATTTTCAATCCTCAATGCATTGCGTGCTTGGCACGCCCTGTATGGGAATATTTTCAATACAAAATTAATTGAGTGCTTCGCACGCCAACCCCCCTGTGACTTCATAATTGTATTAAAGTAGGAGTGGGGATAGTACATTAAAGGAGGAGAGTAAGTAATAAATATTATTATTATTATTAGCTAAAGAGGAAACTATTCAATCGATTTCGAAAAAATTTGTACCAAACATGTCAATTAGTCCTGTATGGACGCACGAAAAATGGTTTTGAGAAATTTGGAAAAATCACCCTATTTTTGGCCAAAAAATCATATATTATTATTATTAGCTAGACGAGAATTTTCTGAAAGATATGTTGCATATGGTAGGGTACATTAAGGGCTAGAAATAAGGCAAACTTTATCAAAATCGTTAAATAAATGATTTTTTGACGGTGTTTTGGCTAGAAAGAGGGTTGTTTTTTAAAAACGTTTTTCTATACAGGCCTAATTGACATGTTTGGTGCAAATTTGTTCGAAATCGATCGAATAGATTTCTCTTTAGCGTTGTATACATACAGACATTTTGTAAAAAACCGTTTTTTTGGACTCAGGAGGTCCCAAAACGGATATTTCCACAAAAATGTCAACATTGATTTTGTTTGCGATCACTATACTTTCTCTACACTATAGTATAGTGAGCAAGTAAAATTATGCAAAGTTTAATTTTAAAGGGTAAATATGAAGACAATACGAGGTCTACTCCAAGCCCTATAGCGGATAAAACATCTGTTATAATCAAAAGCAAGCGACGCATGTTTGTTGAATACATTACAATGATTGCCGTAGCAACCAATTTGACAAATTCATAATCAGTTTAATATAAGGTCATGCGTTAGGACGGTCTATAAGATCGTGTAAAACAACAAAGTGGGCAGAGTAATGTCATATATTTATTTATCAATATATTAATAGGCAAGCACAAAACTTGTCGTCCTTTTTTCTCAGCTTGTGTGCATCGTAGGAGAAATTCGCGCATACCGTTAGAAAGGTAGTGTCCTGTAGATGAGCAGAATCCCATTATAATTTACATCGGTCCTCAGGGATACGCCCCAGTGGCCCTCAAAGTTTCAATGTTAATCTTATGGAAGGTCAATCTTAAGGAAGAAGAAGAAAGATTTCTTTTGATTTTATCAGGGGCACAAAAAACAGCTGTTCGTATGAGAAGCTTAAAACAGATGATTTTGATCAACAGCTGATTTTGATCAACAACTGATTTGGATCAAAAACTGAATATAATTTTAGGTTAGGTAAATCAAGCAATAGCGAAGCATTGCCGGGTCCACTAGTATACATAAAATCCCAAAGACAAATTTTCCTAGTACGAATAGTCTCAAAAAATATATATTTACATAAAAAAAGAGTGCTTCTGTTATTGGATTTTTTGGTTAACGAACTCATCCGAGCGACTGGGAAAATCAATGTGTGTACCGAATTTGGACCAAATCGAAAGTACAGTTCGTCCATTATAGTGCGAACACGTATGAACACATGCAATACATATTATACAATATGTTCATTTTTGTATTATTATTTATTATCCCATGACCAATCTACACTCGATTCCACCACGATCACCGTGCAGTACAGAGCGCCCATAAGCCATGTTATACAAACGACAGTCTCGGCGATACTAGCCAACTAAAAAACATCAACTCCCATGCAACGCACGGACAGTTGACGCAACCCGTTTGACAATAAACGTGATGTTCCCAGTAATGGTAGTAGCATGACAATCTCCCGTAATAACTGTTCTAAACGGTGAATCGAGTGTATACAGATCGACTTAGGTTTACTATAAACACATAAAGTGGTAGTCATCAATAAATGACTTCCTTATCGGTAATCGTCCATACACATTTTTACTTTCTCCCCCTATACCATAGTATATGGAGAAAGTATTGTA
>JAGFPH010009033.1:38020-50278 GCA_018207615.1 Philaenus spumarius
TATTTTTGCATGTAGAATCAGGTCCTGTATAGCCCATCACACATTTTTGTAACACCCTGTATAAAAGCGAAATACCACTGACACACTCACTCACTGACTCACTCATCACGATTTCTCAAAAACTACCGAACGGATTGAAATGAAATTTGGTATGTAGCTTCCTCTACGGCAATAGGTACTCGGTAAGAAAGGGTTTGAAAAAATTCGAAATTTTAGGGGGGGTTTGGGGGATCAAAGTAACTAAATCACGATTTCTTCAAAACTACCGAACGGATTGGAATGAAATTTGGTATGTAGCTTCCTCTAGGGCCATAAGTGTTCACAAAAAAGGGTTTTAAAAGATTCGACATTTTAGGGGGGTTTAGGGGGTCAAAATTACTAAATCACGATTTATCGAAAATTACCGAACAGATTGGAATGAAATTTGGTATGTAGCTTCCTCTAGTGCCATAAGTGTTCACTAAAAAAGTGTTTTAAAAAATTGAAAATTTTTGGGAGGTTTGTGGGTAAAAATTACTAAATCACGATTTCTTCAAAATTACCCTACAGATTGGAATGAAATTTGGTATGTAGCTTCCTCTAGGGCAATAGGTGCTCGGTAAGAAAGGGTTTGAAAAAATTCGAAATTTTAGGGGGCGTTTGGGGGGATTAAAGTAACTGAATCACGATTTCTTTAAAACTACCGAACGGATTGGAATGCAATTTGGTATGTAGCTTCCTTTAGGGCCATAAGTGTTCACTAAAAAAGGCTTTTAAAAATTTGGAAATTTTAGGGGGGTTTGGGGGTAAAAATTACTAAATCACGATTTCTCCAAAATTACCGAACAGATTGGAATGAAATTTGGTATGCAGCTTCCTTTAGGGCCATAAGTGTTCACTAAAAAAGTGTTTTAAAAAATTGAAAATTTTAATTACTAAATCACGATTTCTTCAAAATTACCCAACAGATTGGAATGAAATTTGGTATGTAGCTTCCTCTAGGGCCATACGTGTTCACTAAAAAAGGGTTTTAAAAAATTGAAAATTTTAGGGGGGTTTGGGGGGTAAAAATTACTAAATCACGATTTCTCAAAAATTACCGAATTGGAATGCAATTTGGTATGTAGCTTTCTCTAGGGCCATAGGCGCTCGCTAAGAAAGGGTTTCAAAAAATTATACATTTTAGTTGGGGTTTGGGGATCAAAGATATTAAATCGCTATTTCTTCAAAACTACCGAACGGAGTGGAATGAAATTTGGTATTTAGCTTCCTCTAGGGCCATAGGTGCTCACTAAGAAAGGGTATGAAAAATTTCGAAATTTTAGGAGGGGTTTGGGGTTATAAAAGTTACTAAAATCATAATTTCAGATCTTTTATTATTATGACAAGAGTGCTCTTATTATTTAAGATCTATATATATATAACGAAAATACCACTCACTGACTGAACACTTAAAAATAATACAATTACGTTAAAAAGACTGAAAATACCAACCACAACGAACAACGCCCTACGGGTCAGCTAGTATTGTATAAAAAGAAAGTGCCATAATAAGTAATCATTAAAAGGTGTTTAGTGTTGCTATAGAAATCAGCGCCAAATATTCCATTTCAGCCAAATATTCTGTTTCCTCAAATATTTCCAGCTGATTTAAAAACTTGAACCAATTATTTATATTTCTAACTTTTATGTAGAGTTTTAAGTGTAGACCTGAGCATTTTTTAAACATATATTATAACTAATGATATAAAAAATATACGAAATAATTTGATATGGACATTTAAAATTATTTACCATCTTAGCATTGAGATTATTATTAATCCTAATATTTATTGTAAATAAAACATAACATACGTGTATAGAAGGGTAAACGGCGTTGGCGTGCTAAGCACGCAGTGGTGAACCCTATTATATACGTATAATGTTTAATGCCATTCCAAAACGTGTATTGGGACCATGATCAGTGCTCACAGACCACTCCCACTCTTAGATCTTCACATAAGGGTCACTGCATAGATCGTCTTTCCTATAGAAATGCACTAAAGAAGATAGTTCGTGGTTACAGAAAAATGAATATGAAGTTTACTAACTGCAGGATGTAATAAAAAAACTGTGCGTACATACAAAAATGGTTAAGTCAGTTTTTATACACAGTGTATATCATGGACAAGGAATAATTGAGTTTATTATGTTTTCCAACTTGATATTATAAACGGCGCACTTCATGCTCTGGAACCGTACCAACTGTTACACAAAAATGGAACGTTATAGATTAAAATGTTGGCAACACTACAGAATACACATTCAAGACTCGAATGAACTAGCAATGTAGACTGAAATCCGTTCAGAGAATATTCCCTTGTATTTACGCTTGTTTATTACGATTAACCCAAAACAATTCTTATCCGTATTTTGTATACTAATATTATTAAGAGTTAAAATATGTGTTTGCTTGTTTGTATGTCGGGGGTAATCTCTGGAACTACTGAACCGATTGAAAAAAGTTTTACTAATAAAAAGCTACACTATCCCTGAGTAACATAGGTTATAATTCATTTTGATAAAAACATTTGTTTTCAATATTTGTACATTTAGTCAAAAAAAATTCTTAGACTGATGAACCAAGACATGTATTTATATTTACTAGTGGACCCGGCAATGCTTCGTTATTGCTTGATTTACCTAACCTAAAATTATATTCAGTTTTTGATCCAAATCAGTTGTTGATCAAAATCAGATGTTGATCAAAATCAGCTGTTTTAAGCTTTTCATACGAACAGCTGTTTTTTGTGCCCCTGATAAAATCAAAAGAAATCTATCTTCTTCTTCCTTAAGATTGACCTTCCATAAGATTAACATTGAAACTTTGAGGGACACTGGGGCGTATCATTGAGGACCGATGTAAATTATAATGGGATTCTGCTCATCTACAGGACACTACCTTTCTAACGGTATGCGCGAATTTCTCCTACGATGCACACAAGCTGAGAAAAAAGGACGACAAGTTTTGTGCTTGCCTATTAATATATAGATTTTAATAGCAACCAATTGAATAAAATAACAGATAAATCAGCTGTTTGCTGTATTATTTCCATTAACAGCTAATCTCAAACATAGAAGCAATTATTTATATTTCTAACTTTTAGGGTAGGATTTTATTAAAGTGTAGACCTGATCCTTGCTGGTTCTTTTAATCTTTATTATAACTGCTGTTATAAAATATACGAAATAGTTTGATTTGGACTTTAACATTATTTACCATCTTAGCTTTGGGATTATTATCAATCCTACACCTTTATTATAAATAAAACATAACACGATTATGTGTATAGAAGGTTCCAACGGGGTTGGCGTGCGCAGGGGTTTCCCCTAGTGCTTTAATACACGAAGCACGCAATGCATTGTGTATTGAAGATACTCCCAATATGCGGAATGGCGTGAGAATCGTTTTGCAGCTATTCACCACCGTCGTGAATTTCCCAAATTGTTTTTTGAAACGCTAAAACATAGGCCTGTAAACTTAATTAACTCACGTAGGCAGTATAGCTGCGTGGTCGAACTATTTTTATAACTGCAAGTTAAGTGTAATAATACCACAAAGCCTTATATCCCCGATATTAATTTTGGAACAACCGTTGTTCAGAATTTACCAATCGCTTTGTAACACAAAAATAAATAAGACAGGAAATAATAAAACATGCTTTTGCGGCAATCTAGACACAAAGGCGTTGTGGGGGATATTATATGCAGACATTGGGAAGGCTTTATTGAAAAGCATCCAGACTTGGCGACCAATGTTTATAAAAATATTGCTAAAATACGCTACACCTAAAATACTTGCATTAAGCCACGCCTATATTGATTTCAAAACGTTCTACTAACTTCACAAATGATGCACTTATAGTAAAGACTGCCACGTCTGCGAAGTTTTTAATGATTTCAGTACTCACAGATGTTTCTTGTGTATAACAAATGATAGGAAATAAAACCACACATGTCTGATTGCACCTTACCTGCAAAAGGAAAATAATATCATTTTTGTATAATATAATTCAAAATATGTAGAGCTAACCAACTATTAAACAGATGTTACAAAACTCTACAAACACTTTTACGTGTTGTATGCGGGCTAAAGAAAATTTACAAAATCCGTTATTAACATATGTAGGCCTACCCAATCTCCCTGAACTTTTCAAAGTATTAGCGTATTTCCATAGGAAAGATGAGCTATTGCAGTGACTCTTATGATGGGACCTAAGGTCGGGAGTGGTAAATGAGCACCTATCATGGTCCCCAGAATCATAAAAATGTTATACATATATATATATATATACCGTGTGTCCCACGAAGAGGTCCCTATTTTTGAATTGATATGACAGACGTATAGAGCGCGCTACAGACTTGAAATTCTACAGTCGTGACTAACACATATGTAAAAGAAATACCCCTGATTATCAGTTAATTCTGACTGATCCAAACAAAATGGCGGAAAAACAAAAAAACAACAAAATCAGCAATCGTATTTTAAGGGTAAACCTACTTTTATTTAGAATAGGAACAGCTACAGCTGTTTAGACTATTTTAAATCTATCAGCTGACTGCGTGTATCCACAACAATGAACATATTTGGTAATAAACATTGGCATTTGTTATTAAGTTGCATTGTAAAGTGTCTTATGTACCATGCCGTTTTCAACTGAGCAAAAAGTGAAATGTTGTTCCTGGGCTATTGCCTTTGAAAATGATTATGAAGCAATAAGGTGTTTTAGGGAAAGGTACCCAAGTGTAGTTCCACCGTCAAGGAAATCTATTCGTAAGTGGAAGACTATCCTACTAAAAACGGGGTCAATACAAAAAAAATACCATAGATCCTCCAACATAGAAAATGAAGAAATCGTATGTGCTGCTTTCATGGAATCTCCAAATACGCCTAATTCAGTAAGAAAGGTGGAATCTGCTACAGGGATACCGAAGTCATCTGTCCAAAGGTATGCCAAAAAGAATAAAATCAAACATTATAAAACTCATTTAGTTCACGGACTGCTTGAAGATGATCCTGACAGACGATTGGAATTTTGTTCGAAAATAATTGAAAAGACTGACGTAGATAGCAAATGGCATGAAGGAATCGTGTTTTCAGATGAAGCGACATTTTATCGAACAGGAACTGTAAACAGGCATAATTGTCATTACTATAACACAAAAAATCCACATATCTTACAAGAAGAGAAATTAAAATCAACAGGTATAACAGTTTGGGCTGCTGTTACCAAGGATGGTGTTTTGTCGTATGACATATCCCGACAAACAATGACTGGAGAAAGGTATGCATCAGTTTTAAGCAATCACATAGTTCCTCATCTTTCTCAGCCTGAGATGAAAGACGTTTTTTTCCAACAGGATGGAGCTCCTCCGCATTATGCTAATGTGGCCAAAGCAATTTTGGACCAAAATCTTCCTAACCGTTGGATAGGTCGTGGCAGCAGCTTCATGGACTGGCCCCCAAGGTCTCCAGACTTGACTGTTTGTGACTTTTTTCTGTGGGGCTTTTTGAAGGAGAAGGTTTATTGTCATAACATTGCGACAGACGATGAACTAATGAGGTTGATCGAAGAGGAACTGTTGTTGATACCTCGAGAGTTGTTCAGCAAAGCGTATGACTGTTTTCTATTTCGTTGTCATCAGTGCATTGTGATCGATGGACATCAGTTTGAATAAGGTTTATGGATCAAATAGATTTAATTTATTTATGAGTTACTTATATCTTTAATTCCCTAACGTTGTTTAGTGCTTAGTAACATCGTTAAAATTCAATAATTATGTTGTAACACTTAAGCAAATAAAACTATTTTAACGAAAAGGTACTATTTCTTTGATATCCCGCCATTTTGTCCTAATGTGTCAGATTTAACTGATACTCAGGTGTATTTATTTTACATATGTGTATGTTAGGACTGTTGAGTTTCAGGTTTGTAGAGTGTTCGGTGCATCTAATATATTAATTCAAAAATAGGGACCTCTTCGTGGGACACCCGGTATATATATGTAAATACGTGTTCGTACTATAACGGCCACGTTTTAGAGTCCGAATTGGTCCAAATTCGGTACACACCCTGGTTTTCTAAGTAGCTCGAACGAGTTTGTTAGCCGAAAATTCAACAACCAAAAGAATGATTTTTGACCGGAACTAACAATTTTTCTTTGATTTTTAGTACTACTAAAATTAAACTTTTTGAGGCTTTATCTACAAAAAAAAACCCTACGAACAGGATTATGCTGCACATTTTGATTTCTAACACACTATTATAGACCGCCTTGGTTCTCTAAAAACCGGACAAAACGATAACAATTATTATCTTGGTCTGTCTCATATTAACAAAGTGACAAGGGACTAACCAGGCCTGGGCGGAGCTAGATTGGGTACGCTACGTGAGTTGGAAAAGCAATTTATTTACTGTTCATCTTGATTTAGATCCCTTTATAACCGACGCAGGTTCATTTTAAAAGTTAAATTGGTAATAAATATTGATTGGACAAATTAAACAGAATATTTATTTAAGTCTAGAATATACTTTTACTTGTGCTGTAAAATGGGCAAGATTATTATTATAGAGAATATTTTTGTTTTCAACCAATATCTCCTCTATTAAGCATGTTAAAAATTGTTTCGTAGTCATACTTAAGCCAACAATAGAAATTCTCTATAAACATAATATGCTTGGAATCACTTTCTTTTCCATTCGAAAAATGTTTTATATTTTAATAAATATAAATATACTAGCTGACACGTACGGCGTTGCCTGTGGTGGTTAGTATTTTCAGTCTTTTTAACGTAATTGTAATCTTTTGAAGTATTCAGTTAGTGAGTGGTATTTGGCTTTTTTATATATATAGATCTTAAATAATAAAAGCACTATTGTCATAATAATAAAAGATCTGAAATTATGATTTTAGTAACTTTGATCCCCCCAAACCCCTCCTAAAATTTCGAAATTTTTCATACCCTTTCTTAGAGAGCATCTAAGGCCCTAGAGGAAGCTACATACCAAATTTCATTCCAATCCGTTCGGGCGTAATTTGAGGATGATCAAAAACGCATTGAAAACGCAAGGAAAAATCCAAAAACGCCTATTTCTGGCGTAATTTTGGGAGAATCTCAAACATTTTTTAAGAGACTACTTTTAGGCCTTAAACGAACCTAAGTACCAAATTTCAACATTTTCTGCCAATTAGTTCTCGAAAAAGTTGAGAAAACGCAAAAAATCGCTAGAAAAACGCGAATATTGGGCGTATCTTTGGGATGTTTTCAAAATCCGTTCTTAGTGCGCGTCTAAAGGTCCAACTGAACATGCATGCCAAATTTGAACTAATTTGGTTCAGTAGATTTTTAGTTCTGCTGATGAATGAATCAGTGCCATTTCGCTTTTATATATATAGATAACACCAGAACAAATAAAGATTATAGGCCTAACATTGATTATAAATCTTTCAACATTTTATACTATTATTAAACATGGTTCTCTTAAACATTACAAAATATCTGCAATGTTTAAAAAAACTATCCGTTTTACAAAAGACTAAATATAATTGGTTTTAGTTTTCAACAAGAAGGACTTTATCAATTTATAATATACCAATGCACATGCATCTCACTATGATGAAAACGATGGTGTTAGGGAGTGCAAAATTCGAAAAAATAAATGTCGGTTACCGATTAATTTGACTAGCAATGTAAACACAAGTGTTTTCTCGAATGTAAACAAACACAGCATCGACTTCCAAAGGGTTATTCTGTCTAAGATAAATAAATAAGTATTAGTTACTAGGGGAAACCCCGCTCCGTTTTTGTAGATAAAACCTCAAAAAGTTTAATTAAAATCATGAAATAAACAAGAGCTGAGGAACCCGTTATCTTAAGCGTTAGCTGGTTTATTAAATATTTTATGTGTCTAGCAAGTTTCTCGCCAATTCGAGACCTAGTTTCGAAAAAAAATAACTTGTTCCAATAATCCGTTTTAAAATGGCTGCCGTTTAAACAATTCAAATAAAAACAATTCAAAAACCTCACGAGTACTTTTTTGTAGCTTGTTTAGTTTCCTATCGAATGTTGTACTGTCAAAATTATCGAACAAAGGTTAACAGAGAAACAGCGCCCGACTTAATCAATGTATCTAGCAAATTAGTTATTGCCTATACTTTGTTGAACCCGTCAAACTAATGGACGATGTTTAAATGGAAATTTTTACATAGTTTTGAGTCTACATCAAATTGTGCACAGCTTATTATCTCAAAATGTACGAGCCTTATGAGGTAGAAATAAATTCAATTATTCGTAGTCATAAAACAACCATTTTTCGGTGAGTTTGACATTTTTGTCCGCCATCTTGGATCCGCTAGGCTATATTGCAATGAACTTTATTTTTTAAATGGGAAGGTAGTCGTGTGATTTATGATTTTAATGTAAAATTTGACGAAAAAAACGGTAATAAAATCAGTTTTTGAATATATAAATCCGTTATTAAGAAATCGTCAGTCAAATGAGCGAAAACGCAAAATCGTGGGGCAAAATAATCAAAGAAAAAACGCATCGCATATTGCTATAATTCTTTTACAACTTTCCTTTTAAAATGTGATTAAAAAATACTAATTGTAATTAACGCCCTTAGCTTTGTTAATTAACATGAATAGATCAATGAAATAACTTAGAAAAAATAAGAAACATCAGACTGAAAAACCAAGTTCGCAAGACAACAAATATAAGGTGATTTATTTTGTTAAGTAATTTATTTGAATTCAAAACAGTTATCAACAAAAACAAGATTACTGGGAAGAAATAGTATATTTCACAACTAGTGGGATTATTTGATACAACAACAAAACAAACGCTACCAGGAACTGGCACATACTTTCTCTCAAACATATTTAAATTATTAAACAGATTCACTGTGACTTGTAGGCCTGTAGGGTGGGGTAGGAGAGATGATTTTTTATTAAAGTAGAAGATTAACTAATCAATAGTATAATTATTATTATCTAGAGAGAAAACTATTCGATCGATTTCGAACAAATTTGCACAACACACGTCAATTAGGCCTGTATGGATGCACGAAAAAAGGTTTTGAAATTTTTTGAAAAACAACCCCCTTTATGGCCAAAAAACCAAAACAATCAGTTATTGTTATTATTATTAGCTAAACGATAATTTTTAGAAAGATGCGGTTTTTTGCGTATGGTAGTGTACATTAAAGGCTACAAATAAGCCAAATTTTATCAAAATCGTTAGAGACGATTTTTTATAAAAAAAATAATAACTGATTTTTCGGGTTTTTTTTGCCAAAAAGGGAGTTGTTTTTCAAAATTTTTCAAAACCGTTTTTCGTGCATCTATACCGGTACATGCCTACTTGACAAGTCTGGTGCAAATTTGTTTGAAATCGATCTAATAGTTTTCTCTCTAGCTCATGCATACAGACATACATACAGACATTCAGATATACAGACAGACATTTTGTACAAACCACTTTTTTGGACTCAGGGGTTCCCAAAACCGATATTTCCACAAAAATCTCAACATCGATTTTTTTTGCGACCACTATACTTTCTCTATACTATAGTATAGTGAGAAAGTAAAATGAGCTATTGCTATAGCCGTTATGGTGAGACCCAAGGTCGGGAGTAGCAAATGAGCACCGATCATGGTCCCCAGAACAAGTTTTGGGGTGTTATAAAAAATCATACATATAGATGTATATATGTGTTCGCACTCTAGCGGCCGCATTTTAAATCCGATTTGGTTCAAATTTGGTACACATGTTGGTTGTCTACGTCGCTCGGACGAGTTCGTTAGCCAAAAAAATCCAACAATCAAAAGCACGGTTTTGACCGGAAGTAACTATTTTTTCAGATTTTTCCTACGAGAAGGAATTTTTATAGTTTTTTTTACAAATATAAATTTAGGATGTTATTTGGTACATTTTGTTTTTTTTACGCGACCTTATAGCTCGCTTGGTTTCCCCAAAATCGATCAAAACGTAAAATAAAGTACCCGGTTCAAAGCCATGTAGTGGACTCTATCGTGGGGTTGGCGTGCGAAGCACACAATGCATTGTGTATTGAAGATACTCCCAATACGTGGGTTGGCGTTCGTAGCGCGCAATGCTTTGTGTGTTGAAGATACTCCACAATTTCGTACGAACCGTTTTGCAGCTATTCAGCACCGTCGTGAATAGACCTATTTCTCAAATTGTTAGTTGAAACCCTAAAACAATAGACTATAAACCTAATTTTTGAAATTTGCTCAACTCACGTCAGCGGATCAGCTGCGTGGTCGAATTATTTGTTTTGTTTTAACATTTCCTCTTGGAACCGGCTTTCTTAATATGGTGGAACAATGTCTAATCACATCGCAAATACACGGTCACACGCAGACTTGTGTTGCATGCATTAGGTCAAAAAACGTAAAAACAAATAAAGAACAACAGTCAGTATTTTTTAAATACCAAAACAAGGCGCACAATATAATTTTTTAATAATAAAATATCGCGTTTTTATATATCATGCAAATATTTATATTTTTACGGTATAATGAAATTTTACACATTGATTCCCAATGATAACATACGTGGCTATTATGTGGCTTAAATATAAACACATATTGGTAGTATGTTTACCCGTTATTCCGGTATTATTGCATTACCGTCCAACCAGGTTTAACTGGATTAAACCAGATTAGTCTATCATAAACCTACTTACATGTTATTGTTTGCTTATTCATATTAAATGTATTGTGTTGATTATTTGTTTTAACTAGTGTTCAAATGAATTGTTACTCACATTTCTAATATTTTTCATGCTTTTGCCATCAATTGATGTTAAAAATTACAAAACACGTTTTCAATGTATGTATCAACTGGAAACATGAAATTAAGATATATAAAACGAAATAAAGCAGTGAATATTGTGTGCATGTTGCTAAGGTACATATTACACTATCAAATAAAAGTCAAATTCTTTGATCAAAGATTTGACATCAAAGAAATTTAACGATTCTTTGACGAAATAATTCGTTCATCAAACTTTGATCAAACTTTTGACTAATCCTTGACATGTTGTAATCTTTGACAAAGATTTCCAAAAAATAATAAGAATAAAGTATTAATATATTATAGTAGGCAATTTTTAGGGAATCTCCTAACCTCAAAATAATGTAGTTTTTTTTTTGTCTGTTTTCATTATATCCTTTTTGTTCCTTTGCTTTTATATTTTTAATACAATGGCAAAATTGACATGGAGTGTTGAAGCAATGAAAACTTTAATTTTACATTATGAAAAAGAATATTGTTAGTGGAAAAGTCACACGAATGCCTACAAAAACCGCGATGTAAGGCAAAAACCTTCAGAAGAAATTACAAATAATGTTTTGCAGTCTGTAATATTGGGGTTGGCAGTATAGTCTAAGTTTGTTTTTGTAAAACATTAAAGAGACTTTCATTATGTTTACTTTATTGTAAAAGTGCATTTACAAGTTTTTTTTAAGATTAGTTTTTGAAATCTTAACCCGTTATTATATAAATTACGATCTTTCAATTGTAATTTTGTAATAATAGTTAATAAAATAATAAAAATATTAGAAAAAACCGAAACATCACCCCAAAATATATCTAATTTAAAAAGAATTCATCAAAGATCTTTGATAAAACTTTGACCAATTGTTTGACAAATAACTTTGACAGTGTAATATGCACCTAACTAAAATAAAAGTAACAAGCAACTCAAAATTGTAAATTAGAAATATGTAAACAAAAGAACATTATATCTATAAAAACTGCGATAAAGGAACATTGAAAGTAAAGATAAGGAGTAACATATTTTAACCAGCTTCTTCTCATAAGATATCTGTAAGATAGCAATAATGCTATAAGATTCGGGATTGTTAACGTTTATGCAATAACAGATCAGAATTAACGATATCAGATCTTAATTAACCTAACTAAGCAAATTAGGCACTAAAAACCGTACATTTTAACAAAAAATGTCAAGATACCTTTTTTGTATCCCTTTTGATTCCCTGTCGGATGGTTTAACTGTCAAAACAATTGGATAAAGTATAATAGTTAAGTTATGTATGTTGGTTTGTTCAACCCGGCATCCTATACCAACACAGTAAACACAGCAATATTGTATGTACATAAGCTGTTATTATCTTTATACTACCTAATTTCCTTCATCCGATTGTTTTAACAGTTACAACATCCGACAGGCAATCAAAAGGGCTACAAAA
>JAGFPH010009034.1:12309-48030 GCA_018207615.1 Philaenus spumarius
TATATATATATATATATATATATATATATAATCCAAATACCACTCACTGACAATCATGAAATCTCAAAAACCACCAAACGGATTGGAATGAAATTGGGTACGTAGCTTTCTCTAGGGCCCTAGGTGCTCGCTAAGAAAGTTTTAAAAAAATTCGAAATTTTAGGGGGGGTGGGTGTCAAAGTTACTCAAAATCTCCATATTTAGCTTTGATTTGTCTCCGTGCAAAGCCGGATCGGGCCAGCAAGTTTAATAAAAATATTGAAGCAATCAATATAAACGCCCCATCAATTAAATATTTCTATGTATAACTTCAAAACGCCTCATCATCGAAATACAGTATATTTATAGATATAACTAGCTGACCCGTACGGCGTTGCCCGTGGTGGTTGGTATTTTCAGTCCTTTTAACGTAATTGTATTCTTTTTAAGTCAGTGAGTGGTATTTGGCTTTTATATAAATATATAGATCTTAAATAATAAAAGCACAATTGTCATAATAATAAAAGATCTGAAATTATTATTTTAGTAACTTTGATCCCCTCAAACCCTCCTAAAATTTCGGAATTTTTCATACCCTTTCTTAGTGAGCACCTATGGCCCTAGAGGAAGCTACATACCAAATTTCATTCCAATCCGTTCGGTAGTTTTGAAGAAAAAGTTTTTTAATAACTTTGATCCCCCAAACCCTCCCTCAAATATCGATTTTTTTCAAACCCTTTCTTAGTGAGCGCCTATGGCCCTAGAGGAAGCTACATACAAAATTTCATTTCAATCCGTTTGGTAGTTTTTGAAAAATCGTGATGAGTGAGTCAGTGGTATTTCGCTTTTATATATATATAGAAGAAGATAATAAAACAAACGTATTACAAATAGTTTTATAAAAGTAGTGCCTGGTACGACACAAATAAACATAAATTCCTCCGACTTTTTAAAGCCGCGAATGATATATTTTACTGGAGCATTGGCCATTTGTTATTAACTTAAGCTTTAACATTTAGCCTAAAAAAATATATACCCTGCAGTTATATTATAAATGTTATTATGCAGTTATATGTATTATATTATAAACGACAGTCTGAATGGTAAAAAAATATACAACCAGATATTGAGCCATCATTTGAGTTTAGTCTAAGCTTTTTATAAAACCAGGTCACAGATCGTCTATCCAGATTGAACCAAGGTTTGATACATGTCTATTCACTATTGTACAATCGTTTTCACCGTGTTATGCTGTGCTTAAAATGCTAATAAGTTGGACTATCATTAGTATTTTATTGAGAGGATGTTTCCAAAACTATTAAAAAATTAAAATCCACTGAATTTTGAATCAGATGTTGTATCTGTTATTTTATTTAATTGGTTGCTATGGTAATAAATGTAAATACATGTGATCATTCATCAGTCCAGGCCGAACCTAAAAAATTGTTCCGACTAAATTTTTCAAATATTGACATAAAAAAGGCTTTTATCAAAATTAATTCTAGCCTATGTTACTCAGGGATAGTGTAGCTTTTTATTAGTTGAACTATTTTTCCAATCGGTTCAGTAGTTCCAAAGATTACCCTCTACATACAAACAAACAAACACATTGTACCTCTTTATAATCTATATATATAAAAGCGAAATAACACTCACTCACTGACACACTCATCACGATTTCTCAAAAACTACTGAACGGATTGAAATGAAATTTGGTATGTAGCTTCCTCTAGGGCCATAGGTGCTCAGTAAGAAAGGGTTTGAAAAAATTCGAAATTTTAGGGGGGGGGATCAAAGTTATTAAAAAACGATTTCTACAAAACTACCGAACAGATTGAAATGAAATTTGGTATGTAGCTTCCTCTAGGGCCATAGGCGCTCGCTAAGAAAGGGTTTAAAAAAATTCGAAATTTTAGGGTGGTTTGGGGGGATCAAAGCTATTAAATCACGATTTCTTCAAAACTACCGAACAGATTGGAATTAAATTTGGTATGTAGCTTCCTCTAGGGCCATAAGTGTTCAGTAAAATAGGGTTTTAAAAATTCGGAAATTTTAGGGTTGGTTTGGGGGGATAACAGTTATTAAATCAAGATTTCTTCAAAACTGCCGAACCGATTGGAATGAAATTTGGTATGTAGCTTCCTCTAGGGCCATAGGTGCTCACTAAGAAAGGGTATGAAAAATTTCGAAATTTTAGGAGGGGTTTTGGGGGAATCAAAGTTACTAAAATCATAATTTCAGATCTTTTATTATTATGACAATAGTGCTTTTATTATTTAAGATCTATATATATAAAAGCCAAATACCACTCACTCACTGAACACTGTAAAAGAATACAATTACTTAAAAAAGACTGAAAATACCAACCACCACGGGCAACGCCGTACGGGTCAGCTAGTTATTTATAAACGTGCCTTTTGAATCGAGATATATTATCTATCGAGGTACACAAATTGTAATCGTTTATTTACAAACACGTTCCACTGAAACCGATAGCTTGTCTGTTTATGAAAAGATAAAATAATCATCCAACAGATTAGTTTGACCAAATGTATTTCTAAATAAAAACAATTTCTTTGAAGTGTTAAACCCAAAGGTCATTTATTCAAACGACGCTGACATGTGAACAGATATAAGCTTTGACACAACCCAAACATGTGTTGATTATTCATTAGCAAAGCTCTTTCAATCATTTCAAACCGAAGGAAAATAAATAATTCGATCACTCATTCGATAGTCGAGTGAATTCCCAAAATTAAGATTAGTATATTTTCAGTTTTTAAACAAATATTTGGGAAATTCGTCTGCTCACTGATATCGCTCCCTGCTTTACGAAATATATTAGTTTTGCACCGACCCTGCGGCATGGAATTACGGACTGCTGCGCTTCGTTCCCAGCGGAAAGCATCCCGTTGTTCTGGGGACCATGATCGGTGCTCATTGACCACTTAGGTCTCGCCGTAATAGCAACTGCAATAGCTCATCTTTCCTATGGAAAATCGCTATTAAACAAAAACTTGAAACATCCCACTTGAGTTAAAATATTTATTTCGCGCCAATTCTACAAGTAAGTACTCAAGTTGGGCATTGTATATAATTAGCAACGTTTGGTCTCATTTTTAGTAGTGGTAACAAATAGTTTCAAACCGTTACAAAAATTATTCGTTATTAGAACCGCCATCTTAAAACGGTACCATTAAGTCAATACGTTTTTAGAATTGTTTATTTACTTTTAAGGTCCTTTAAAAAAATATAGCACTTAACTTATGCTGACGTTTGAAATTTTCTCACCTCCCCCCTTCCCAAATACACCCCATGGCGCATTTCGGTTTTAGAAAACCTTTTGACTTTCTCCACCCTATACGTAGTATATGGAGAAAGTATTGTTTTCGTCCAAATTTTCGAATTTGAATTTTTAGTGGAACTATCTGTTTTGGTGCTCCTTGAACCCCAAAACATTGTTTAGTGAAATTATCTGTGTTGGTGTTCCCTTTTTTTAGTGTAATTTTTTGTTTTGATGCTCTCTGAACCCAAAAAAGGTTTTTTTTTGGTGATGTCTGTCCTTGTGTCTGTGTGTCTGTAAGGATGTGTACAGAGCTGGAAACCATACCAACGGTCCGATTTTGATGTAATTTGGTATGTAGGTGTATTATGGAATATCTCCAGGCTTTTCTTTTAATTATTTTTAAATTTTTGATTTTTAAGGGGTTTTACCCTCTAAAAATGGCAAAAAAACGAGAAAATCGAAATTTATCAAAAACGGCCCTAACGATTTTGATAAAATTTGGCTTATTTGTAGCCCTTAATGTGTACCCTACCATATGCAAAAAACCGCATCTTTCTAAACGTTCTCGTTTAGATAATAATAATAAATGCAGGGATAATAATAATAATAATAATATTAACTGATTTTTACTTTCTCACTATACTGTATAGAGAAAGTATAGTGATCGCAAAAAAAATCAATGTTGAGATTTTTGTAGAAATATCGGTTTTGGGACCACCTGAGTCCAAAAAAGTGTTTTTTACAAAATGTCTGTCTGTATGTTTGTATTTCTGTATGTAAACAAAGGTAGAGAGAAAACTATTCGATCGATTTCGAACGAATTCGCATCAAACATGTCAATTATTCCTGTATGGATGCACGAAAAAAGGTTTTGAAAATTTTGGAAAAAAACAACACTACCTGTTTGACAAAAAAAAACCCAAAAAATCAGTTATTATTTTTGTATAAAAATCAGCTTTACCGATTTTGATAAAATTTTGCCTATTTGTAGCCCTTAATGTACCCTACCATATGCAAAAGACCGCATCTTTCTAAAAATTCTCGTTTAGCTAATAATAATAATAACTGATTTTGGGGGGTTGGGTAAAAAGGGGGTTGTTTTTCAAAAATTTTCAAAACCTTTTTTCGTGCATCTATACAGGACTAATTGACATGATTGGAGCAAATTTTTTCGAAATCGATGGAATAGTTTTCTCTCTAGCTAATAATAATAATATTTATTAGTCACTCTCCTTATTATTTAATGTATCGACTCTCCTACTTTAATACAATTATGAAGTCACAGTGAATCTGTTTAGTAATTTAAATATGATTGTGAGAAAGTATGGGCCAGTTTCTGGTACCTTTTATTAATATATGGGTTTGTAGTGACCACATTCTTTAAAACATTCTGGTACAAATAAGTGTAAATTATGAAAATTTGGTGAAATTGGTTGAGTAGTTCTTGAGCACGTATAAAAAGTAAATGTTTCAATTATCTTTTCATTTTAAGTGTAGTTACCACAATTCAACCCTTTGACTTAAGTAATTGAATATCAAATGTTTTTTTATATCACTTAAGAATAATATTACACAATTTTAGCTGTATAGTTTGTAGGAACATTTATATTTATTGTATAGGTGTCGCAACCCCATTTTAACAATCCAGGCATTAATGTGGAAACACTGTGAAAATTTTAGTGAAATCGGCGGAACAGTTTTTGAGTATTTACAGGACAAAGAAACATTCATTATAAATACAAAGTAATCTCTTTACTTATAGCTGTGTACCGATTTATTCTTGGTTTACAAATTTATCAAACAAGAAAATGTATTGAGCGACTTAGTTGACTAGTAGATATTAATATACTGGCTGAGGCTGACGAGTCTGTATAAATGATATACTGCCGCAATATATCCATACTAATGTTCGTATAGCATTTTAGCGTTTACTATGTAGTTTACTTATTACAATTTATGGTTAGCATTAAATCTTGATTTTAAGTACTAAGTAATGTAATGTAAATGAACATACTGTGAGTCAATAAAATACAACGGAGAATAAATAGAAATGGAGTGTAGTGGGAAATTTCCTGAAAATAGATGTTCTTCAAAGTAGATATTAAAAAGACCATATTGGTTAATTTGTCTAATGATACTTCCCTGTAAATAAGGATTATGTTGACTTGATTTGTGAGATGCCGTGAATACAGAATCCTTTAGTTATAGTTTGATTATTGTAGCTAGTGCAGCACTGAAAATGGCGACTTTGCCGTTGAAACGCGTTTGAGTTATTAAACTTCTAAACTGTGAGATTATGTGTTCAAAATGTATTCTGCAACGCTTCTTGTTCAAGGAGAAGTTGAAATTAAAATGAAGATTATGTACAATATTAAGCTACAAACTAAAAAGCGAAGATAACTTCGTGGTAGTGTAATTTTATACCATAGAATTATTTTGTTTAATTGTTTTTATATCCTGTAGAAGCACTTTGAAATTATACGAAATAGGACGATATCATTAAGTATTTATTTTGGGGTGTCAACATTATTCCTTTCAAAAAAATATATTAAGTATTTTGTAAGTTCTGAACAGCATAGTTTATAACTACGCTACAGTTACAACACCTTTACCCGTTGTGTGGTAAAAACTAGAGAAAGACTTCTGTTTTCCTTAGTTCTTACTAGAAGCTTTCCTCAAACACCCAAAGTTAAAGAAAAACCTAGTAATTTGGAAACTATATGATGGAATTAGTGTTTGGATAAATTTCTCTCGAACTATACAAAAGATTACATGTATACTAACCAAAAAAATATATCAATAAATATATTATAATATGTATTTCTAGTGGGGTTTTTTAGTAACTTTGACCTCCCCATACCCTCCTTAAAATTTGGAATTTTTAGAAAACCATTCTTAGCGAGCACCTCCGTCCGTAGAGGAAGCTACACACCAAATTTCATTTCAATCCGTTCGGTGGTTTTTTTTTTAGTAAGTTTGACCCTCCCCAAACCCCTTAAAAAATTTCGAATTTTTTGAAAACTTTTCTTAGTGAGCACTTACGGCCGTAGAGGAAGCTACACACCAGATTTCATTCCAATCCGTTCGGTGGTATTTGAGATTTCGTGAGGAGTGAGTCAATGAGTGGTATTTGGATTGTATCTATTTGTAGATTATTTTTTTATGGTATCAAACTTTGGCTTTAACAAAAACATAATAACTTATTTTACTTTATTTATAATTATTGATTTATTTACGAGAGGTTCACACGATTCGTAACTGGTAAATTGGGTTTGAATGCCATAAATCTACTACGATTGAGTTTGGTTTTCCGTTTTAATTCATTGTAAACTCTGCAATTACCTTAAACGTCACTAGTTTTTCAAAACTTCGGCTAAAGCAAATTCGAAACTGAGGAGTTTTGAGGTTTTAAGAAAGTTAAAAAAAAAACAGTTTTTATATCCTAAGTAAAGCTCACTCTAAAAGCGTGTTTACACGTATTCATATTGTAAGCTTTATTGGATAAGACAAATCGTATCAAGTAGAACGTAATGTGAATACTGCAAATCGTACGTCTTATCGAATCGAAATGATACCCAAGATTGGATCGAAGACTGATGGGCGCATATTCAATTTTCGTGAAGTTGAACGACAAGTCGTTGCATTTAGAAACAGGTTTGATGTATTATTGTACATCTGGTAGTTTCATAATTTATAATATATAGAACTTATACTTATAATTTACATGTCTGATCTTATGAATTTCTGAAGGAGTCCATTGAACTTTAAAAAGTTTTCCTTTTTATGGCAAGTTAAAAGCAAGGATTATTACTAAACAATTTCTAGAAGATGGCTCTTTGGCAAACTAAGAGAAGGCAATCCAAGAAGATTAATTATTCTATAATAACAGTTTATAAGAAGGAGTTTGCTAAAGTAAACAAATCAGCTATGGTACTGGAGAGGATGACACAGATCTTGTGGTAGTTTGATATATTAAATTTTTTTAATGGTCAAGACATTCCTCGTGAAACAATTGATAATGAAGCCATTTCCTTGACCACTTTCTTGTATTTTCCCACTTTCTCCCATAAGCTGATGCGCCCTTACTACGGAAATTATGGTAAGAAACTACATCAGTGGGCTTACTTCTTCCATATCGTAAAAATCACTAAAATAAAGAAAGCAATCATGAGATTGCCGACAGAAGTGAAAACTGTAATGAATATGGATCGTTGGTCATATTGGTTAATTTTAAATTTTATTATTTTACCACTTTCAAGTATACTATTTTAACACAACTTACAAAATCAGGAAGGACAGTGTTCATTTCATTTGTATTACAAAGTAAACTATTTTAATTAAATTACAAGTGAAAAAACATGGACCAAGACCGGGATTTGAATCCAGGACCATTGCCTTTCCGGGGCAACACTCTACCACTGAGCTATCCTGATCCCTTAGATATTGGTCGATGTTATCTCACTTGTACGGTTTTACTGCATTTATGAATTAATAGACTGAATACCTCGCATGCGACATTGAAAACAATCTTAATTCTTTTTGCAGCCTACAGTGGTGTTATTTATTATTATTTTTAATTTGTAATAAATTACCTGCTTACACGCTTCCTCAGCAAGGGTTAAATTAGTTAAATTACAAGTGAAAAAACATGGACCAAGACCGGGATTTGAACCCAGGACCTTTGCCTTTCCGGGGCAACACTCTACCTTTGCCTGTGTAAGATAACAAGATAACAAGATACTTCTTATAACAAGAAGTAAACATTTGTTCGATTTTCCTTTACATAAGACCACAATGTTTGAGAAAGCACCAAACTATAATTGTATTGAAATATATAATAAAATAGCCAGTAATTTTAAGCAAATTGAAAATTTAAATACATTTAAAAAGGTGATATCAAGATACCTGTTGGAAAACTGTTTTTATTCAGTAGGGGAGTTTATGTTGCAGAAATGAACGGATTGCCTGAGGCATTTTTGGAGGTGTAGTTAGTGTAAACAAAATTGTAATAGTTTTATTTTGAAACTTTGGTATTGTATTGTTGAATGTTTTATGTGTGTCATTGAATGTATATGTATTTATTTATTTACTGTAGTATATTGTATTGCATTGACATGTAATGTGGCATTGGATTCTGTCCTGTATGTGCTGTTTTGTGACAAATAAATAAATTTAAAAAGTTCTAAAAATAAATATAGAGTAGGGTGTGACGGGAAAATGCGTGACTGTAAAATCCAATTCACCGCCCGTAAAAGTTTTTGGACGCGGTGCGCCTATAGAAGTTTTTACTTCAAAACCCTAACAAAACTTTTCATACAAGCGTAAAATACAGTTGAGAGTGAGTAAAAAACGGAACGTGTAGGCACTCAATAAAATTCACGTTTTATTGTCCGTTTAACATGTCCGAATAATTTGTAAACCCGCCTTAACTCCACAAGAAAAAATTATAACATATTTTATTTTGTATTTAAATACTTTTATGTTCCCGAAAAAAGTAAAATATTTTTAGTATTGATTATAAACGTGGATTAGCATCTCTTTATTATATAAGTAAATCAAGTCACTCACCAAAATCTCTGGCACTAATGCAAACGTGTCAGTATCTAGATTACCTCCACCCTAAACCGATCCAAGTCCCTCTGACCTAATTAATCGTCATTACCGTAATAATATAAGAGTATGCAACAATATGTTTGTAATTGTTGTAACCGTGAGTTGTCGCTAGGGTAGAAGAGCGAAGCGAGCATTAGGCAGAGCTCTCTTTCGTTCTATAATATGCCAAATTTCAATTATATTCCTTTATCTGTTAATATAATTTATTGTGACCTCTAATAAACGATTTTACCCTAAAAGGAAAAACCGAATAGAAATACAGGCAAACCTCGCATATTACAACAATTACGTTTACATCCATCGTGTTTTACTATTTTAAAATCAATTTACACAAATTAGATATATTCTGTAAAATCTTGCTTATTTTGTAAAGATCCGGGAACAACAGCTACTAACAAACAACAAAGATAGAGTAACTCAACTGCCATTCAGCCTGTATTAATCAAATAAAATCAGCCGAGCGATTCGTTTCAATTGATTCATTTCTTAATGTAAAAGGTTTCTTTATGTAATATTCATTCAAAGGTAATATTTATAGAGCTTTTGAAAGGAATTCATCAGGCCAGCTGCACTTTTATAATCCATTTTAAACATTTTGCGCATTAATAATGTATAGGGATTTCGTTCTATTTGATTTTATCAATTATTTCCAACAAAAGGACCAACAGTTCGTTTTTATCTTCGGTGTAATATACTTTAACTTTCTGCAGCCATGTCGGATTGATTTCCAAGAAGAGTGATTCTATACTTTCAAACGAACAACAGAAATTTTCTACGACATATTTATTGAAATATCGTTTGTTCATACCTGTACATTCGGGTATCAGGTATTCTTTGGTATATGTTGAATGTTTTTTAAAATTAATTTCAGGAAAATAACAGCTTAAAAAAAGAAAAATATTTAACTCTGAAACGTTTTACTGAAAGACCGCGACTCAAACCTAGATTTTTGTGGTAAGAGGGCGGAAGTAAAGCAAACCGTGGTTGACTCGCTGTACAGCTGACAGAATGTAACTAGTTATCTATTCCTTGGCTTATTATTTAGCACTACTTTACTATATAATATTTAAGTTAAAACCCAAGCACAGTTGAGTACAGTTCGCAATAATTCGAAAACGCATCTAAACCGCTGACTTGGGTTGAGCAAATTTACAAAATTAAGTTTATAGGCCTATGTTTTAGGGTTTCAACCAACAATTTGGGAAATAGGTCTATTCACGACGGTTCTGAATAGCTGCAAAATGGTTCGCACGCCATTCCGCATATTGGTAGTATCTTCAATACAAAATTCATTGCGTGCTTCGCCAGCCATTCCGCATATTGGGAGTATCTTCAATACAGAAAGCATTGCTTGCTTCGCACGCCATCCCCACGGTAGAATCCACCACATCGCTTTGAACCGGGTACTTCTATGGTATTTTACGTTTTGTTCGATTTTGGGGAAACCAAGCGAGCTATAAGGTCACGTAAAAAAACAAAATGTGCAAAATAACATCCTGCATTTATGTTTGTAGAAAAAACTCAAAAACAAATTCATTCTCGTAGGAAAAATCTCGAAAAATAGTTACCTCCGGTCAAAAAACGTACTTATGATTGTTGGATTTTTTTGGCTAACGAACTCGTCCGAGCGACGTAGACAACCAACATGTGTACTAAATTTGAACCAAATCGGACTTAAAATGCGGCCACTAGAGTGCGAATACATATATATATATATATATATATATACACATATATACTACACCCCAAAACGGGTTGTGGGGACCATGGTCGGTGCTCATTTGCTACTCCCGACCTTGGGTCTTACCATAAGGGCCACTGCATAGCTCATTTTTCCTATGGAAATTCGCTAATAAGACAGAATATAAATACATTTATCATGTAAAAATGCCCTAAAGGGTTAGACGAACACTGAAGGCCACGAAGGCACTGAATGGCTGTCCGCGTGTACGAAATATATTTGCAGAAATTGTTTGTATTTAAGCCTCCATCTCAGGTTCACGTGTTGTTTCATTCGAAATTGGCTCTGACATTCCTTGGTGTGTTTTTAATTTTGGAAAATTCGTCGTTTAAGGACAGTAAAAGTACTAAAAATGTCAAATTAGGTACACAGTTGCCTAAAATGCAACATTTAAAGTGTTAGTACAATTATTATGTTTTTTCCCCAACAACAGCTCATATAAGAGACTTTTTAGTAGTTGGTTGTAGTAGCAAACCAAATTATTAGACGAGTAGATTAAAGAACACAAAAGTTGTATAAATAAATTTTTAGGATTACTTATAGTTTCATCTTGTATGTTCATCCGTCTGTTCAATTTTAAAGCCCCCGTGTGTACTTTGAGGGAACCTTGTAGTAAAAAATACAGATTTTCCTTTTTTTAGTTTTTTCTTAAACACTTCTTTCTGAGCATTTTAGTATAAAATACATGTATATTTGCCACACTACAAACGAAAAATTATTCATTACAAATATTTAATAGTGTAAATTATACTTTCTCGGTTGAATTATTTGTTCAAAAGTTTATCCTTAGCATTACTTCTGCACCATGGCACACATACCAAAAATCTGTTCAGGTGAGATATATACTCATTAACATGCACTGATTGAGTATAACAGTTAAGTTATGTGTAATAATTGGTTTGTTCCATCCGGCATCCAATACCAACACAGTAAACAGCAATATTGTATATACATTTGCTGTCATTTTCTCCCTAGAACCGGCAATGTTAACGAAAATTTATTTTTTGGCCTGTGCAACCATTTTTTCAAAAATTCGCCAAAAATAGTAAATAAACCCCAATCAAAAAGTGTTCATACCTTTTTTGTAGAGAAAGGTTCAAAGAATTTATATATGCCAGTAAAAAAATGTTAGATGTAAAAATAAAAGTTTAACTTTAGGTCTACATAAAAAGTAGTAAACATTTTTTGTAATTTTTTACATAAAAAACGTAAAAAAAGTTTCGTAATTAAGTTCTAAATATAACTTCATAAAAACATTTATCAACTTCAAATTTCGTATTTTGAAAACACCAGTTTTTATGTTCCAGCTACAAGGGTGCTAACAAAACTAGGCCTGGTTTGAAACGTAATTAAGAAATATTTGCTTTACCCAAAAATGAAATATTGTTATAACAAGGTGTAGAGAATAAATCAAAGAAAAGAACTGTCTACTTGTATATTACCCTATCGTAAAAGTGTTTTACTTAGATCAATTGAATTAAAAAAGTGAGATGAAACCTCCGGTAGTATGAATTCTGCGCAAATATGTACTTTCAACTGCTGTTTGAATAACATCCAACCAGTCAAATATAGTTTGCACCAAACGAAAGATTGAACTTTGTTCTACAAATAGATATAAAAATGTCTATTGAAATAATTCGAATTATAAGAGATATCTCGAATGCAAAATGTGATATTTTATTGGTTGAAATCTGACCAATTGCAAGGGTCTACAAAATTGCCCCTAGCTATAGAACTGTTTGACTGATTTTTGATTGGATGACAGTTTCAGATAGTGGAAGGTGTAATGAATCAAACAGCATATAGCTTTAACTCAGAAACAATACTGGGCGGAAGAACAAAGAAACTGGAATTCCACCCGTATAGGCGTGTTACGTCACAGTTGTTCTGACAATACGTAAATTGAAACGATAATTACACAAGTAAATATACGTTTTGGAAAGAAATTGTAAATACAAAAATTAAATTTTGAAACATTATCTTTCCAATTGTGTTTGTCTTTTTGAGATTGGAAGATTTTTAGTGGGTCAAATATTCAATCACAATCACTCGTTACTAAAGTGTTGGAATGACAGCACGAAACGTGCTGTCTGCCGGTTCTAGGGTTAGCTTAGCTATTATCATTCATACAATTGTTTTGACAGTTATGCCATCCGTTAGGGAATTAAATGGGCTACAAAAAAAGTGTCTTGACATTTAAAATGTACGGTTTTCGAGTAATTTAGGTTTTAAATTTTAAAACAGCCGCCATTTTGATATAATCGTATATTTTTCTTAAGATACATCACTACTAGGTTAAACTTTATGAAAAGTTTCAACTCAATCAGTTCAAAAATTTCTCTAAATTATTTTGTAAAAAAAAAATGGCGGATATCTGGAAAACTAACCGTTTTTGGAGAAAATTTTATTCTTGATTTTCTTATTATCTTGACCCTTAGAACCATTTCCCGAAGTTTGGTTGTTTACTTATGGGACGCCCTATATTTGTTTACAATCCAAAACATATTGTGATTGCAGGGTTTAAAGTTAGTTTAGTTAAGGTTTTTTTGGGGTGGAGGTTTAAATTATGTTTTACAGATCAACTTAAGAATGACGTAAAGTTCAATATGACAACGTTGTCAGTAGGAGTGTTGGTCTTTTGTTCGATTCAATTACCAAGTAATCACTCGTTGGTAAAAAGGTCGATAATGTTTATTAATCGTGTCACTTTATGCGGGTGCCCGTCGAAATAGAAAAAGGAAAGATCCTGTAGAGAGAAATGATTTCGTTAAATGAATAAGTTAAGCGGACATTGAAATCTGAACCGGTGCCAAGACCGTAAAACAAATCCACTTGTTTGAATGTCGTGTAACTGATTCTAACACCAGAAGACAAACTGTCGTCGTTAAACTACTTCGGAATCTTTAATTTATTGTAATCGCTAAAATACCCAATAGAAATATATCGTCTTGGTTTGAATTTCTTGGTGATCGTTTAATTATTATTTTTATCCAATCCGAATGTCATTGGATAGTAGCTCTCAAATCAGACCTCCTCTTGTATTTTCTAAATTTTTAGCGAATTTCCATAGAAAAACCCCTTATGGTAAGACCCAAGGTCGGAACACATTTATATATGTGTTCGCACTCTAGCGGCCGCATTTTAAGTCTGATTTGGTTCAAATTCGGTACACATGTTGGTTGTCTACGTCGCTCGGACGAGTCAGGTAGCCAAAAAAAATCAACAATCGGAAGCACGTTTTTTGACCGGAAGTGATTTTTTTTAGATTTTTCCTACGGGAATGAATTGGTTTTTGAGTTTTTTCTATAAATATGAATGTAGGATGTTATTCTGCACATTTTTTTACGCGACCTTATAGCTCGCTTGGTTCCCCCAAAATCGATCAAAACGTAAAATACCATAGAAGTGCCCGGTTCAAAGCCATGTGGTGGATTCTACCGTGGCGTTGGCGTGCGAAGCACGCGATGCATTGTGTATTGAAGATACGCGGAATAGCGTGCGAAGCACGCAATGCTTTTTGTATTGAAGATACTCCCAATACGCGGAATGGCGTGCGAACCATTTTGCAGCTATTCAGCACCGTCATGAATAGACCTATTTCCCAAATTGGCTAACGAACTCGTCCGAGTGTCGTAGACAACTAACATGTGTACCAAATTTGAACCGAATCTGACTTAAAATACGGCCGCTAGTGTGCGAACACATATATACATATTATATATTATATATATGATTTTTAATGACATTCCCAAAACGTGTTCTGGGGACCATGATCGTTGCTCATTTGCTACTCCCGACCTCGGGTCTTTCCATAAGTGCCACTGCAATAGCTCATTTTTCCTATGGAAATTCGCTAATAATAGTAATATGGCTTTATTAAATATAATGTACAAAATGATTTTTAATAATACAAACAAACAAATATAGCTCCTGAGAATACTCTTAGAGAGTTATCATTTTACCCATGGAAAAAGAAAAGAGAAAAAAGAAAAACATATCAATTGATTACATTTTTAAAATTGACTCTAGTTTAAAAACTGTATTTTTATGTGCAGCGTGAAAATTATAAAAATATACAAATATTCCCCTTTTATTGGTTTGTAATTCGAGTATTTCGGCACAATGAGTTTACAGTACTTCATTTAGTTGCATTTTTAATAACGTATAACATTAATTCCATAATTTACAGCAATGAAAATACCAGGGGAAACTTCCCCCATACAAATGCAAACAAACAAAGGAATGTACATTAAACTGGCAGCTTTAAGCAACTTTTTTTACAAATTTTACAACCTCAGAGTTTTTTTAACGCGGGAGCATCCAGTACAATTAAGCCACAAAAGAAGCTAAGTGCACTAAACGAGTATGATTATGCATAGCCTTAATGGCGACTGTAATTAAGGCCATGGAATATTATCTCTAGCCGTGCGTAAAACTTAATTATCTTGTCAACATGCTTCAGTTGGGTTTTAATTAATAAGGGGTTCGAAGAGAATGGTTTAATTAAAATGAGTTACTATAAAGATGTTTCGTAACACTGACCAGATGTTATGTTTTTAGTTAAAGTCAATCTTTAAGTTTGTAATGGGACAGTAGTTACAGTTTACATCTTTAAATCAAAAATGTAAATGTGTGCGGTCGTAGGAACGAAGTTCATCAAGCCTTTTCTTCAATTCTTTTACCATTCTTTCAATTCTTAACGTATCCACGATGGCCGTGGTTGTTAAGGCGTCAATGCTTTATCATGGCAACCATCAATGGAAAAGTTCCGGGTTCAATTCCCACTGACCCCGAATAATTTTCTAAGTGGTTTCTTAACAGACATCGTTGGCTGTGGTTCGGATTAGACGTAAAACTGTAGGTCCAGTCTTCATTAGCCTTAAGTGCAAAACAGCAGGACGTTAAACACCAAAAAAAAGGGGGGGGGAATCAATTCTTAACGGCAACATACACACACAATTTTAATCTTTTAGCTGCCGTTTATTATTAGATTGTTTTTTATACAAAATATTTACTGTTTCTATAAGTTTAATGTTATTATAATAAAGGTGTAGAATTAAATTATAACATCAAAGCTAAGATGGTAAACCCAGTTAAATGTCCATTCATTGTAAATGCATTCAATAAACATAAAATTAATTAAATTACAAGTGAAAAAACATGGACCAAGACCGGGATTTGAACCCAGGACCTTTGCCTTTCCATGGCAACACTCTACCAACTGAGCTATCCTGATCCTCCAGACATTGGTCGATGTTATCTCACTTGTACGGTTTTACTTCATTTATGAATTAATAGACTGAATACCTCGCATTGAGACATTGAAAACAATCTCAATTCTTTTTGCAGCCTACAGTGGTGTTATTTATTATTAAATAAATTATTATTATTATTATATTATTATTATTATACACATGTCCAAGACTTCTATTTGATATTTTACAAACGATCCTTGTCTTTTATACACTAAATATGTAAACAAATAATGATTACGTAATTTTATACTGTATTTAGTGGTGGAAGTAAATATATTTACCATTATTTTATGTTAAGGGTTGTGCTTAGAAGCCTAGGGGTTATTAAAGTCTGTTACTGTAGGAAACTAATTACTGACGATTTTTCTGCACTGTCTGCTGTTACCAAAGTCTTCAATAATCTGGCAGACAAAAAGTAAACACATTTAGTAAAAAAAGGGGGGAAAGGATTTTATAATAACCGTTTTTATAATGGTTAATACCATTTTAACAAAGTTTTATGCAGTGTCTTTTGATTTCTCTATTAGGATTATAAGCGAGTAATACACTATAAGATTACCTTTTAACTTTCTACGGCTCTTTATGAATAGCCTATTCAAGCATATTTTCCGTTGCAAGGCACTGTAATAGAATAATACAACAGCTTTCTCCCTCCAATTTATGCATAAAAGCTGACCTACTTTCTTTTCATACACAGTGAAGCCTTACCAGATAAATAACGTGTACTTGTTAATAAAAATTACTGGATGCTCAAACAGAGATTAAGTCTCTAAAGCTGAAATAAAATTTTGTCAGGAGAGAAGTTCGAGAATTGTCTCAGACGGAATTAAAGAAGCTAGTACCTACTGTGTTAGTACCCCAAAATGTAGTTAGTGCACCCAAAACTGTTTGTTAAGGATTTTTTTTATTTTAGGTAGTGCGTAGTAGCCTGAAGGTTCAAGGCGTTAGTCCAGTCTGTTGGGCGATTGTTCTACACTGTAGCTGTTACCACCGTCTTTAATAATCTGGCAGGCAAGGAGTAAAAAATTCAGCAAAAAAAAGAAGGATTTTGTAATATCCTTTTTTACAATGGTTAATACATTGTTAACAAAATTTTATTCAGTGTCTTTTGAGTTATCTATTAGGATTGTAAGCAAACTAATACACTATAAGATTTCCTTTCAACTTTCTACAGCTCCTTATGAATAGCCTATTCAAAGATTTTTCCGTTGCACGGTAATGGAATTATACAACAGCTTTCTCCCTCCAAACCCTGCATAAAGCTGACCTACTTTCTTTTCATACACAGCCTTACCGGATATAACGTGTCCTTATTAATACTGGATGCTCAAACAAAGGTTAAGTCTCTAAAAAGAGTTCAAATGAAGTTATGCCAGGAGAGAGGTCGAAGAATTGTATCAGATGGAAATGACAAAGCTAGAACCTTCTGTGTTAGTAAAACAACGTAAACCTGTGTTTTTAAGGAAAATTTTTCAAACTTTAGGTGTACATTTTTAATCGCAACGAACAATAAAAGAAGGCTTTTTCCATTTACAGTTTTCTAACAGATCAATAGTTTGAGAGATCTCAGTGGTGACTCGATTAAATTAATTTTTTTCGGCTTGGACAACAGGTTCAGGAAGATTTTGAAGTTCAAAAGAGCTAATCATAAAAAAATATTCACTCCTTAAGCTAAGGGTTGTAGTTTATCAAACTAAAGTTTTGCAAGAATAATTAGATAAATTAGGAACTGATTCGAGATTGCTTTTATTAAGGAAGTAGTGAATTATTGATTTTGTGAATTATTTTTGGTAAGCCCTGGCAGGAAGTTGGTGCCAAAAATTGTTTCATAAAAGTTTTATATAATATTTAAAAAGTTTTACAAGATCTTAGAACTGATTTAATATAGAGACTACTAAGGAAATTGTATATTTCGTATCTTTCACCCTCTACTTGTACCATCTCTTCAGCTAAAGGTTTAGTTAAAAAATGTTTCAGACAATACGTTTTGGTTATATTTAGAAGATATTCAACCGTTCCGAACTGTTCGATATTGTGCTACTAAATGAGTAGTGACATTTTTGTTCTGCTAAATCATTTTGGTCACCCCTTGCGGAAAGGGATATTTGTATCAAAAATATTTTAATACAATAGTTTTGGATAATAGAAGGTTTCCAATCACTTTGAAAGGATTTAATGTAGTGACTACTAAAGGAATTGTATTTCTGTCTTTCACCCTCTACATTTACCATCCCTTCAGTTAAAAGTTTAGTTAAACATGCTTCAGCCAATACGTTTTGGTTATATTTAGAAGATATACAAAACCATTTCGAACTGTTCGATATTGTGCTACTAACGGAGTATATCAAAGCCCACTAAAGAATACCGTTGAGGGACGGGCTTGTGTACACCGAGACCTTGAACGCTCCAATCGCCGTAGTGCGACGTTGTTCACTGCTGCGCATGCTTCTAACTGACTGCGGCTGACTCAACGCATTTATAATTCTTTAAACTGTGCGATCAAGCCTCGAGCGGTAAATACCAGGAATGTTCGAGGCTAGTAGATATGGCAACGCTGCGCGCCCATCCTATTGGCCGCCTCGAAACGATATTCTTTAGTGGGCTTTGATATAGTGACATTTTTGTTCTGCTACCTCATTTTGGTTAAACCTTGGCGAAAAGGGGTAATTTTATGAAAAGTATTTTAATAGAAACGTTTTGGATGGTTGAAGGTTTGCAATAACTTTGAAGGGATTTAATGTAGTGACTACTAAGGAAATTGTGTTTCTGTCTTTCACCCTCTATATTTACCATCCCTTCAGCGAAGGGTTTAGTTAAAAAATGCTTCAGACTATACGATTTGGTTACATTAAAGCAATAGTTGTATTTTTGTACCCCTACCTCCTTTTGACCACCCCTTGTGGAAAGGATTATTCGTATCAAAAATATTTGAGTACAAAAGTTGTACATCATAGAAGATTTGCAATAACTTTGAACGGAGTTGGCAATGTACTTACTAAGGAGCCACGTACATTTTTGCCTTTCAACCTCTATTTTTCCTCCCTTTGAGGTAAAACATTAAAACACACCCCTTTACATTAACAAACATCAACGGGGTGTTTTCAAAAAATATTTCAAACATTTTTAGTACTACTTTTAAATGGTATAGTAACTTAAAACGGATGGAATATTTTTCATTTTAAGGAAGTGTTTTTTTTAGTTTAAAAAATAGAAACACCTACTCAATTCATCTGATTTTGTCCATAACGAATTCGATCGAAATATCCCTACTCTATATTTTATGTGTAATATATGGAAGTAATTTGTGCCCATACAAAAGTTATACACTAGATTATTCTTAGGTTTTAAAGTTACATGGTACAAGTTTCTAACAACTTTCGGGACTCGTAACTCGCAAATAAAGAATAACAAACAAAATATTAAATTAAAATTTACGAAACTGAAGGTAGTAAACATTTTTAAGTTTTTCGTTTGCACTTGGGTTTACTAAAAAAATGTCAGAGTGAAATGTTATCACAAGCGATTGTAAAATGAAGGACCTGTGAGACCAGGACTCATGGACAGACAACCATGACGAAACCGTTACCCTACGGAATCCTAATAAGGAAAAATATCAGCTTTTACGAGTTCTTTATAAAGACAAGTTTTGTATAAAAACCAACAGGAGGGAAGTATTTTAAGTTAAACATTGTTCTTATTAAGCGTGCATCTGATTTAATGACAAAACTTTAAATTAAAATGTAGGTATTATTGAAACTTTATATACGTGTTTTGACGAAGACAATGACTAAAAGACGTGTTTTAACGAAGAAGATGACTGAACGACGTGTTTTAACGAAGAAGATGACTGAACGACTTGTTTTAACGAAGAAGATGACTGAACGACGTGTTTTAACGAATAAGATGACTGAACGACGTGTTTTAACGAAGAAGATGACTGAACGACGTGTTTTAACGAAGAAGATGACTGAACGACGAATAAAGTAATCCTTTCAGTTTGTTCGAATCAATTAATAAAATTAGGTATACAAAAATATATAAATTATATACGCGCAGAATATTTAAAAGGGGTTATAAAAGGTCACCTGATATGATAATTTCCTTTTAACTGTTCTATAAATATAACATTTGAGGGAATATTATAAAAGTAATCCTTTTACGTTTAGGAATGAATGCATTTGGCCAATTGGATCTATCAGTTGATTATTGTATGATTTAATATATACTCTAGGTGGTAAAAATCTAAGTTGGTTCTAAAATTTGTAATAAACCCTAACCAACTCTACCCTTGAGTAATATGAGAAATGTAAAACATACTTAACATACTCAACTCAAATAATAATAATAATAATTGTATTATTTAACATCTCGTCTGAGATTTTAAATTTAATACATTTGGAAACTTTAACAATCACCGAAGCTAGTTAAAAACATAATAATAATAATAATAAACATTTGAAAAATACAAACTTAATTATTTCTTATGATAAAATCCCTTTAAAAAAGTAAAACTGAATGACGTTTTTCAGTTAAAAATAGAGACGTTTTACACATTAGTAAAAGTTTAAACAAATTTGAAAACCAAAATATTGTAAAAAAACTCTCAATAAATACAACAGAATAACCATTCTGACCAACCGTGTGTCACAATCTTGAAAGAAAAAATGGCAAAACAAGAAGCAAATAAAAAATTAAAATTATAAAAAATTAGTTTTTGTATAGTAATTGAAAAGCCTTAAAAGCCTTCATAAATTCTTTAGCATGTTTCATCATCTGGAATTTGCATCATGAGAGTGAAGATTGTCTCGCATAATTATCGATTAATTTGAGTTTGTATTTGTAACCGAATTCCTGTTGTCCCTGTCTTCATATTCATCTGTATGCGCATCGGTAACTACTAGCTCTTCCTGAGATCAGAACAATCATTCAGGAGAAGATTGAGAAGATAGAAAAATTTACAAAAATCTAACAGCCAGTTAAAGCAGAAATAATGTCTGAAGCACAGAAATACTTCTCAAGTGAATAAAAACAATTACCTAATAATTAAACTGAAGTATAATTACCATGTTTGTTTTAAACCTTATTATTTACACCTTGGCTCAACCTAATTTACAGACTCCAAAAAATTTTAAATTTAAGTAGAATTTATCAAACGGTTCTATTCATAAAATCATTAAAAAATCAAAAACTCTGTTTTTAATTTGCCTGTAATAATACTTACAGCTCAATGTAGGCTAAGTTTAACTTTATCAGGCCTAGCTAAGTATTTAAAATTCATTAACTTGACTGCTGTCAAGATTGTTTAAGAAATATTTCCAAACAAGGAGTTTAAATCAAAACAAATATACGATATAATTAAGCCCTAAACATGCTGAGAGTACTAAACGGATATGATTAGGCATCGCCTTAACGGCATCTGTAATTAAGGCCATGGAGTAATGTGTCAAATGGTGTGTAAAACTTAATTATCTTGTCAACATGCTTCAGTTAAAGTTTTAATAATATGGCGTTCTCTCAGAAAGGATTAAATTTTATATTACTAATTTATAGTTCTCCCTTTCAAAGTTCAATAATTATACTAATCTTTCATCTTATATTTTTTTTCAGTAAGAAAAAACTGAAAATATATCAACGTTCAAAACAGGCAAGTGAGATTCTGCGCAAGACGCATGAAGTGGTTCTAAAACTAAGTATTTCTTTGTTGGATGAGTTCGTGTGAATAATAATTCGACCACGCAGCTGAACCGTTGACGTGAGTTGAGCAAATTTCCAAAATTAAGTTTATAGGCCTATGTTTTACGGTTTCAACCAACAATTTGGGAAATAGGTCTATTCAAGGCGGTGCTGAATAGCTGCAAAATGCGTCGCACGCCATTCCGAATATTGGGACTATCTTCAACACACAAATCATTGCGTGATTCGCACGTCAACCCTACGGAAGAATCCACCACATGGCTTTAAACCGGGTACTTTTATGGTATTTCACGTTTTGATCGATTTTGAGGGAACCAAGCGAGCTTAAAGGTCGTGTAAAAACACAAAATTTGCAGAATAACATCCTACATTTATATTTGTAGAAAAAACTCAAAAACAAATTCATTCTCGTAGGAAAACTCTCAAACAATAGTTACTTCCAGTCAAAAAACGTGCTTCCGGTTGTTGGATTTTTTTGGCTACGAACTCTTCCGAGTGACGTAGACAAAAAACATGTGTACCAAATTTGAACCAAATCGTACTTAAAATGCTGCCGCTAGAGTGCGAACACATATATATGATTTTTAATGGCACCCTAAAACGTGTTCCCGGGGACTATGATCGATGCTCACTTGCTGCCCCCGACCTTGGGTCACTGCAATAGCTCATTTTCCTATGGAAATTCGCTAATCATTAATTGAATGTCTATTCAATAGTTCAGTGCCTAGCAAAATGAGATGGTTTTATTATTCTAAATTCTAGAGTGTTTCCATTTGAAACTCAACGGTTTGAAATTCTTCGTAGAGTACAATTTTGAGTAACAATAGATTCTGCATTGAGTTTGACGGTTATTACCCAAATAATTCTTTAAGTCATTTAACCTTATTTTCCACCTAAAACATATACAATTTATTCCGAACAATAGGATGTTTGACGGAGCAGACAGTGGTAATTTCTGCCGGTCTCCCAGACACTTTTAACCTTACGAGGGTAATTTTGTTTTGATACTGTACCATTTTGTGCATATATTGTCTGTCCCTTCTAATGTCTGTTCCTGCTTGCTACTCAAGATCAGTCAGTTGTGTGGAAGACGCTATTGAGGCAACCCAATTAGTTGTGTCTGTGATTATTTTTCATAAATATTACTAGTGCTTTCTAATAACGTAACTTTTTTACAATAGTCACCTGTTTCAGTTTTTATAGTTTTCTCATATTGTAATTATTACAATTATAAGGGCCAAATCTTTATATATTCCAAAGGTTTAGCTGTCGCCATTCCGAATATCGATTTAATAAACAAATGCTGTGACTTGTCGTCTTACAATATTCTTTTTTACTGCCGTAGTACGACAGATATTTCGGTTATTAGTAAATCACCTAATTTATCAAGCTCTTGGAAGATAAAACACTCAAGTTGCATCCTAAAATCCAGACAACAGAAGTAGTGTCTGTAAATTATGTCCAGCCGCCAAAAAAAACGTGTGACAACAATTCATTGCATTGTATGCAATCAAACATTTTGTGGAGAATATAGGGGCAGATTTGTATCAACTGCATAGAAACTACTAGACCAGTGTTGATGCATTTTTAAGAGCAAATAAAAAGTAAAAGATATATTTTATTTTGGGTATCTTCCCCTAATGTAGAGAAAAATTAAATAAACATTATTTGTATTAAACACTATCGAGTTTGGAATAGTATTATAAATAAAAATTTTAATTGCCGTTTGTTTTCCTGCCTCCAGAATTTTAAAGTTTGTTAAAGAGGTTTGACTGATTTCGTTTAAAATTATGTGTAATTTTAGAATATTTCCACCCTAGACGTAGAGCGTATAATGTGAAGTAAACCCAATTTGGATGAGGTATTTGTAAATATCCTTTGAATTTAGTTGGTAAATTTACTCCCAAATTAGCAATTTCTGTTATATAAAACGGCTAGGAATCATACATTTTGCCGTTTGCAGTTTAGGACCCCTTGGAAAAGAAATTCCGCGTTTTATTTATAAAAATATGAAGCAGTTACTGACACTAATGTAACTAAAATATACTGCAAATATATTTAATTTTCCAATATTTGAACAAATTGGAAGGGAAAACACTTAAAAAGAACTTGTTTCACTAGCCATTAAATTATTTTGGTCTCATATCCGATTAAAATTGTTCTTCGTTGCTGAAGTGGCTTAATAAAGTTTCACTCTAGGGATTATCGAATGAAGTAAATTCCTTCATATAAACAAATAGCTACATGCTCATGCTGTATACGTTAATATAGTGAATATATTAGCAGGGATCATACAGTTAAAGTTTCAAAGTCTCAAGTTGTGTCTACGCCATTGATTTAATGGTAAAGTTTGCTCCAAGCTTCTACTTAAATCAACGGGCTCTGGAAATCGTCAAAACCTCGGATCTCTGCTGGGATTAAACTTGTCAATGCTGTTGGGAATGTTTTATACAACACAGTATACAAATATAATTAGGCTCACTCGTGTATTAACAACTTATAAAAATAATAATAATTTAAAAATGTACTAAGCAATTTGTATTTAAAATATACTTCTCCAATTACAGAACTAAGGAGTTGGGTTGATACTTTAACTCTACAGTTTAAAATGGGTTACTCAATTTGCAAAACGGCTCAATCGAAAGCAAAATAATAAATACTATCTTTTATAGATTTTTTTTAGGGAACTAACGATACGAACACAAAGTTATAGGTAACACAAAGTATATGAAAAATGTTTCAAAATATTCATTAGTGAAGTATTAAATTACTTTTAGTAATCTTTTTTATTCTCAAAATTGAAATGTTTAAGGAATTACAATAATAATACCTCCTTATAAAAAAACAATTTCAAATTAATACCTCCTAAATTATTGAAAAAGTCTATCCTTATTTTTATCAAGATGAACCTTTAATACATTTAGTTACTGTACATAAAAGAACTAAAATGAACAGGGAGATTTCTTTTACACACAAATAAACTACAAACTTATAATCCAAACTTAATATAAAGAACTTGGTATAGAAGAGGGAAGATCTTATATCTTAGAAAAGTAGATTTTCTGGCGATGTTGTTTTAGCCTTGGGGCGCTTTTAACCTTAATAACTAAAAACAACTCCACGAAACTGTAGACAACGCCGAAGGTTTAGCATTTTTTGAAACCGTACAAGTAATTCATTTCAAATAAATTAATTATTGTAATCTACAATTTGTAAAATAAAATAACAGATAAACCCATCATACTACATTTCAATAGTATATGTATTGTGTGCAAGAAAATAAGTCAAAACAATTCCCACGAAAAACAAGAACACTACTCAACTAAAAACATTAACTGATTAATTGTTGTAAACATTCTGTTTTTAATTTAGGACTGCAATCTCGACCTAAACATGTGATATTATGGGACCAAGGCCGTAGAAAGGAAAACTTTTCGGGGGGGAGGGGATCTGGTCAGGACCGGGATTTTGAATCTAAGGTTTTAACACATTCACTGCTAAGGACGCACATGTGAGCTTGACACTGAACACTATGACAAGCGGCCGACGCACAGTGCATTGCACGTCAACGCCCGTATTGGGAGTATTTTCAATACACAATGCAACCCCCGTATTGGGAGAATTTTTAATACACAGAGCATTGCGTGCTTCACACTCCAACCCCTGTATTGGGATTATTTTCAATACACAATGCATTGCGTGTTCTTTTTTCTTAATTAATAGATCAGATCAAGCTCACAAGAGAGTAAGGCTGTAACCTACTGCATCCATGTGTATTGTACGTTGTAGTAATCAAGTAAATCTAAATATCAGTATGCATGCAATGCACAATGATGTAAGATACAGTATGTTGCTGGATCCTCTGTTGTGTTGTCTATTTTATAATTTAATTTTCACTTTTTAAACCTAGTTATAATTTTTACTACTAAATTTCGGGTTTTCGGGAGTGTTGACCCCCTAACCCACCCCTGGTTACGGCCTTGTATGTTACTACAATTTTGGACGTTACCTGCATTTTTAGGTATTAACCAAATATTGATCCATGCAAATGTTGGATGCAAATTTGAAAAGTTTGAAACTTGTAATAACCTTGAGTCAGGTGTTACGGTCGGGCACTACTTCCACTAGACATATCCGAAATCGGTTATAACTGAAAAACTGCACGTTTTAGCCATTTTTTATTTCGAGTAGGAAAAAATATATCAAGTTAGCTTTCAAAACTTTTGAGATAACGTTAGCCAAGTGACCTTGGATTAGCAACACAAATTTTAGCCAATTTTTAAGTCACTCACAAAATTTTACCGCAAATTATAGGTTAAAAAAACTTAAGATTAATACAACACCATGTTTATAGGTAGACAAATATTGCCAAGGCTGGGTATAAATTATTCGTGCCACAAGTCGGTGCATAAAATTTACCTCGCACGTTATCATTATATCGTAACTCGGAGCGAGTCAGAAGTCGGTGCATATTACGTATGAGAAACAATCTGATCTACAGGAGCTCGAGTCAGCTCTATCCTACCGGGATGTACTCTATCAGTATAGGATGCAAAATGTGCAGTTTTATTTGTAGAACATCAGCTGTGAAGCACAGGTGTGTTTGAGTTGACAACAATGGGCTCTTGTGTTTGACGTTTAATCAATTGTTGTGACAACAATGTCTCGAGACAAGAGCTACTTCAACTGTCAGACAAGATTCGTGACAAGCAGAACGCTTCACAATCTTCATCAGCCGTAGAGAAGGGTTGACCTCTTACCAGTTATCAAATCATATGTTTTGAAAAAAATTAATGAATAGATACAAATGTGTTCCGAACTTAAACATTTTAACGGATTAGTTGTTAGTAATGCATACATTTTTTGAAAATATAGATCACCAATATCTTTAAAATTGTGTTTGTGTGCGCTTTTATAGTGTAATTTTATTGGTAATTTGAACTTCTGGGTATAAAAACTACATAAAATAGTGCATAATTATGACGGTTGGAGTATAAGCGGGTTAGCAATCTTTATAACTACTAACCCATTATGACGTACGCCTAAATGTGTTACGACGAACTCTGTACGTTCTTTGTGAGTTTTACTTAAATATTGTAGTAAAACGTAGCAAAATAATCGGAACAAAAAAAACAGATAACCAATCCTATCCTGTTTGCATTAATGCTATTAAACCACTGTTTGCTTAACTTCCGCCGTCCTACCACAAAAGTCTGGTAACACGTTTAAAGATTAAATTCAGCTTGATACCAATATCCGCTCCCATTAAATCTGACTTTTACAGACAGATCAGTAATCCTATACTTCCTAAAGAGGTAGGAATGTTTGAATTCACTGTAAATCATATCGTTAAACTACTAGTGACAAAAATAATACGATCATGCAGCTGAACCGCTGATTAAGATAATTATGAAATTAAGTTTATATGCTACAGTTTGATCTGAATATTTGGGAAATTGGTCTATGCACGAAGGCCAACGAGTATGAAATATATTAATTGAATTTGTTTGCACCTCAGCCTCCAACAACGGCTAACGCGCCGCTTCGTTCCGCTAGCAGCAGAAACACTTGCTTTGCTAGTTTCCACCTTGACCTTGCTCCTTCGGATTATCAACTGCACATTGAGCGTTTTCATCTCGACTTTACACCTTGGACTGCTTTGATTCGCTTCGCTTTTATGGTACAGTAAAACTCTAATAATTATCCTAATCCCTTTCAGAATTTCAGACAAACAAATAAGACGGGAACTTAATGCGATTTGCAAAATAATGGGTTTTTTTACGCGTGCTATTGCACATAGGTTTAAAAAGCTTACTCAACGCTCTGTATATTGAAAATACTCTTAATTCGGGGGTTTGGCGTACGAAACAAGCAGCACGCAATGCATTGTATATTGAAAATTTCCCAACACGGGGATTGGCGTGCGAAGCACGAAATGCATTGAGTATTGAAAATAGCAGGGGTTGGCGTGCGAAGCACGCAATGCAATGTGGATCGAAATTACACCCAATATGCGGGTTAGCGTGCCAAGCACGCAATGTATTGTGTATTGAAAATACTCAAAATACGGGAGTCGGACTGCAATGCACTGTGCGTCGGCCGCTTCTCATAGTGTTCAGTGTCAAGCTCACATGTGCGTCCTTAGCAGTGAACGTGTTAACGCGATGATAGTACTCAAACGTGAAGTTATAGAACGTGTATACGCGACCGCAGTATGTGCGCATTGTTTACTCCAGTCGCGTAAACGCGAAGCCAATCCCAAAGAGATTAAAATAGACACTTTTTTTCGGAAAAAATCTAATTTTCCGAATTTTGTATTATCCGAACGGGGTCCGGGTCCCAATAGATTCGGATAACTGGAGTCTACTGTTCTGTTCATGGAATTTTACGTTTTCATCGATTGCGAGAGACTCAGACGGGCTATCAGGTCGTGTGAAAAAATAAAATGTGCAGAATAATATTCTATATAAATATTCTATATAAATGTACATATATATATATATTAGATAAAACTCCAAAATCGATTTAATCTAGTACGAAAGATCTGAAAAAAATCCAGTTGTTTAATTTTTTACTAACGATTTCGTCTGAGCGAGATAGAAAACCAACGTTGGACCAAATCACACGTAAATTTCTGGGACTATGATCGGTGCTCATTGACTACCTCGACCTTAGGTCTCACCATTAGAGTCACTGCAATGACTCATCTTGCCTATGGAACGTTCCTAACAAGCTGTGGGTATTTAGGTAGCTCAAGACAAAAGTATGAACTGGAATCGTTTCCATGATGCGACTTCCTGAACATACCTACCCGGTATTTTTTATTTTTCCTACACCACAAAACAATGTTCAACTCAAAAGTTTATGTATTCATACGTCTACCTCTGTATACAAGTTGTAACGTAACAGACCACTCGTTTCGAATTTTGGACAAACGTTTTGAACTGGAAATACGAAATATATTGCAATCCTATTTGCATATCAATATTTTTTTAGAAAATACAACTGTTTTAAATAAATAACTAATGAGCTTGACTTGTGAGAAAGTAACTTAGATAAAATAAAACCTGAACACAAAATCTCACAATAAATACGTTTACTAACCTCAAACGCGTTTCAACGACAATGTCGTCATCCTCAGTGATGCACGGGCTACAGTAACCAAACTATAACTGATCTACCAGTGTGACAACACACCGTATAAATACCTAACCAGAAGGGGCGTACCCTACAGGGGGCGTGTCCTAAACCTATGCTAAGGCGTTAACCACCGCCTACAGTTTTATCTACTGTTTTAAATGTCGGCGATTTTAAAACCGTAAGAGAGAGCATGTATCTGTAAATTCAAAATATTTAAATTGTTATACAACTTGTCCTACCAAGCCCCTGAAAATATTCACCCTCCCCAGCTCATTGAGTAATGTATGATTCATTTATGAATTTTGAAATTTATTCAAGTAGAAAGCTGTACAACTACGTCAAAATTTTGTTTTATAATTTGATTCATGCCAAAGAAATTAGTTGTTGACAAACAGATGATCGAACGAGTTGAACTACAAGGGTTAAATTTGAAGTGCACAACCAAAAATTTAAAGAAATTTTATACATTTAATCCAACCCTAATTTAAAAAAAAAAAAAAAAACATTGGGTGTGCTTAAGACCACACGTTGGAAGTGATAACTTCTATGACTGATTTATATTTTTATCAGTAATAATATTAAGGACAATAAGGGTCAACAAATTACACAAGTTAATGTATTGTAAAAAAATATTATATCATATTTTGAATCACTGCATTTGTTATTGTTATTTCCGCTAAGATGCTTGAAACGTTTGTCTTCTTGTTTATCCCCTTTTCTTAGCTTTGTCTTTTCTTCGCCTGACTCGTTTCGGGTAGACCCCAACTTCCTATCTTCCCATATTTTGAAATTGCATAATTAATTAGTAAAATAACAAATTATTCTTAACTCTTAAAAATTGTAAGTATGTAATTTAAGTACATTTTCAGTTATCTGTAAATCTGCAGAACATTATATTTAATATATTTTCTCACATTATACATTTTTATTTTTTATTCCATTTTAAGCGTGTATATAATCTAATTATATTAAATTATAAATAATCAATATGAAAATTGACCATATTAGATTTGTTTGATTCAAAATAGAGTAAAGTTTTTAGCTTTGACTAAAAAAATTTAATATGGTTTTAAATTTCCAAACGTTTATAAGAAATTTTAGAAACTTTAAAAATGTTAAATTTTCAAAAAATAATATGATTTCCTTTCCGTCTATCAGATTTAAAAATGCGTAATCAAAGGTTTATAGATAAAATAAAACCTGAACACAAAATCTCACAATAAATACGTTTACTAACCTCAAACGCGTTTCAACGACAATGTCGTCATCCTCAGTGATGCACGGGCTACAGTAACCAAACTATAACTGATCTAACAGTGTGACAACACACCGTATAAATACCTAACCAGAAGGGGCGTACCCTACAGGGGGCGTGTCCTAAACCTATGCTAAGGCGGTAACTACCGCCTACCGTTAATCAAATATCTTAACAATAACAATATAACTTAAATAAGATTGCTAAACTAATATTAATATTTAACAAAACATAGCATTATTACATTAATAAAGAATTCTGTAAAGGACCTAATTCATTATTCACAATTATGTTACGGTATTTGTTAATATAAAAAGTTTCCCAAGCATCCAATGTGTTGGGTTTAGTTACATTTTTTAACAGTTTAGAATTTTCTATTTTAAAATGATGATTTTCATCTAAACAATGCTTAGCCATAGCAGATTTATCAGGCCTATTATATTTTAAATGAGAAAAGTGTTCTTTACCTCGTATCTTCATGCTTCTTATGGTTTGACCTATATACTTTTTAGGACACATTTCGCAGTTAATACAGTAAATTCCGGATTTGTCGTGTTCTTGAATTTTGTCTTTACGATTACCCAACATCTTATCAAGATTATTATCAGCCGTCAAAGCTACATTCAAATTTGCATATTTAGCTAACGATTTTCTAACAACATTACACAATGGTGGGGCAAACGTTGTTTTAACCCATCGTTGTTGGGGCTTGTTGCTCACAAGATTGCACCTTGATTCCTTGATTTTTTTTAAATTCATTTTTCTTACTATGTTGTCTAATAATTCTTTAGAATACCCATTAAAAATCGCAGCACCATACATATATTTCAGTTCTTTCTCGTAGTTATCCTTAGATAACGGCAAGTTAACCAATCTGTGAGCCATAGAATTAAAAGCGGCTCTTTTATGCGCTGGAGAATGGTGTGAGTCCTCCGTTGTATATCTATCAGTATGCGTGGGCTTTCTATATACACTAAATGACAAAACATTGTTTTCCCTAAACACATTCACATCTAAAAACGCTAAGTTACAGTCTTTTTCAATTTCCTTAGTGAACTTTATCGTGGAGTGAAATCCATTGATAGCATCACAAAATTGATCAAGATTTTCGTTTTTATCAAATACTGCGAAAATATCATCTACATAACGAACCCATACTCGCGGAAAGTACTTCATTGAATTTTTAGCATCTATTTCAAATGAACTCATAAAAAAGTTAGCAATAAAACTATACAAAGGGTTTCCCATCGCGGTACCTTCCTTTTGAACATAAAACTTGTTATTAAACTGAAAGCTATTTTGACACATGCACAAATTTATAAGTAGTAAAAAAAGGTTTATAAATTTTCGATTTAAAAAAAGTTACCGTATAGAAAAGTTATGGAAAAATCATCAAATAATAATAAATATAATTGTAACTGTCAATGTACTTACTGACTTTCTGTATTAACGAAGCCAACAAAGAAAATGCAACACTCTTATCTACTATATCATGAGTCACTATTTATGTACATAGTGCAAAGAGGGGACGAAATATTTATAACATAAATTTTAGTACTATTAAAAAATAAGACAATGATTTTAAGTTATATTTTGGGTTTATTCAAATTAACTGATAATTTATTCAAATTATACTAAAAGAATGCAAACTGTCAAATAAAAACCGTTACAACCCTCACTGATGTACAATTTCTCCCTCTCCACGCTCTGGCTTGTGTCTACGCAAAAAAGCGTGACGTGAGATTTCAGAAACATGAAAGTAACCAACGGACCAATAGAAGTTATCACTTCAAAAAAAAAAAAAAAAAATTTAATACTTTTTTTACAATTTATGCACTTTAATTATATTTTAGAAAATATTTGACGCCGGCGAAACTTTAACCTCGGTAGTTTGCTGGGTAAAAACTCTTGAAAGAAATTAATTATAAATACTTACCCGAGTTTACAAGAAGTCCATCCTCGCTGAAGTATGCAGACACCGCAATTACTGGGGACAAGTTAAGGTATTTTAAAAACGCCCTGCCTGTTCAAGATCAAGGTAAGGGTAGGTTTATTAGCATTCTGTGGAGCCGGATTGGACGAATACCAAAGTATGCCTAGCTTTTAAGTTTACTTCAGGATCACGTTATCATCTCCTCGTTTAAAACTTTAAATACAAATATTAATTTCAAACATAATGAAATAGATGAGAACGCGGCTTCCAAAAACGGTAAAGTTGACAATGGTCAAATAATGATGGGCGTTTTAGTTGTAAGGTTGTAAATGTAGATTTTTCATATTAGTACTATTTTTTTTTTGCCATCATCTTTGTATACAATTGGTTTCGGAGGGGGCTTTATGGGAGAAGATGTATAATTTTTAAAACTAACGATGTTTTGTTACTTTTGGTAACTTTTAAAAGCTATTTTGAAAATTTCATGTTATAATTACTTTTGTGTTTTAAATACTATGTTATTACAATTTTAAGCTCAAATAAGTAATACATACACAAGAAAGCGAGAAACATTTATTGAAGCCTAAATAATAATATAGGTTCTAGCTACGTAAACCTAAGTAGGTATCAACAAATTATAGATAGAGGTAGATCCTGTGGCTTCAGCCGGCAAAATCTTCTTATATACAGTTTCGGGTTCAGCAGCTATAAAACTTCCACGTTAACATGATTAAGGAATCGCTTCTCATGTCTATTTCCATAAACCGTTAAATCATCTTCCACTGATTTCCGATATTATAATTACTTAAACTAGTAGTTCTGTGAACAGTAGACCTCGCTGCTTGTTGAAATAACAAATGTGGTTTTGAGCTTAAGTTAAAAATAGTGTGCCAGTAAGGAAGTAAGCACAAGGTTTAGATAGTGAAACATTATTTACAATTCCCGCGATTTTGGGATTTCTAGTTCTCGTTTTTATTTCTTTTCTTGAGCCTTAACTGCTAAAGATTTTCTTTTAGAGGCATTGTGTTTTATTTAGGTTAATAATGCGTAAGATAGCTAAAAATATCGCGTTATATGTCCCTCTATACAATTAAATATTTACATACTTAAATAACTCAAACTTAACAATGTATCATAAGTTAACTTAAGTTCCATATCATATTCCAATATTAGAAATAATGTAAACAAACGATGCCTAAACGTCGTGATAGTGATCTCAACCCATGTACCAACACTTCCCACGGTGTCCTACGGTCATTTTTTGTATGTCTTTATAACTCAAACTTAACAATGTATCATAAGTTAACTTAAGTTCCATATCATATTCCAATATTAGAAATAATGAAAACAAACGATGTTAAAATGTCGTGATAATCTCAACCCATGTACCAACACTTCCCACGGTGTCCTACGGTCATTTTTTGTATGTCCTTTATCGCCGCGATGTTTCATTTGTTTCATCTCATTTTGTAATTCAAGTAAAGCTAAGTCAAATTAAATACTTTTATGAAATTTACAATGATAATTTACAGGTATACAGTCCAATTCTTTGATTTATCCTCTACACTTTCTTATAATAATATGTAATTTTTGGGCAAATGATATATTCCTAAATTACTATTCAAAACAGGCCTAGTTTTGTTAGCAGTCTTGTAAAAGGAACATACAAACTGGTGTTTCAAAATAAGAAATTTGAAATTGATAAATATTTTTATACAATTCTATTTAGAACTAAATTATGAAACTTTTTAAATTTATGAAAAAAATTACAATAATTTTTACTACTTTTTGTGTAGGCCTAAAGTTAAACATTTTCCTTTCGTTACTATACGTGATTGTTTCTTGAGCTAATAACGTTCTTAATTTTACTTCAATAATTTCTTTTACTGGCATATATGAATTCTTTAAACCTTTATCTACAAAAAAGCTATGGAACACTTTTGAATTGGTTTAGAATAAACGTATAAAAACATGGTTGAAATACAAAAACTTGGACGATTTTTAACAAATTCGAAGTTTACGGACATTTTGTGAGCTTACCGTTAGAGATACGGAAAAAAATCAAGAATACAATTTTGTTTAAAATTTAATTTGCTTTTGGCGTTTGGCGTAATCGTGAGACAGACACACAGACACACAGACGAAATGCCGAACGGTCGAGTTAAAACGGAGACCTCGCTTACGCTCGGTCAATAAATGTGAGCTTTTTATAAACGAATTATTATTAAAAATGGCGAAAAAATCTGTCATTCACTTCCCATATAAATTATACAAACTTTACCAAGTCATTACTTTATCGGTAGTTGTACCTAAATTTAAATAATACAACATAACAGAAAATACTAACACATGTATAAACAGAACAGAAAACGTAAATCTGGAGGTCTATAAGTTGTAGTACAATTTTCTGCCAATCCCAACGTAACACTTTCACTTAAGTTTGTCCAGATTGGCAGAAAATTATAGGTTGAAGTTGAAATTATAAGTTGAAAAGATAAATTTCACTTAGGCCCTAAGTTAGGATTGGCAGAAAATTGTACTAAAACTTATTTCATGGATCCTAGCAGATATAATTTGTATAATAACGTCTAGGTCTATGTTTGCCAATTAACCTAAAAATGCAAATACAAAAAATACTTATACCTAAAATACGTGAACTGCAATGTCAGAGCTGTTATATATTTATTATTTACTTACAATGTATAGTTTCAGCGTTCTTCTTGTTTCTACAAATCTGAAAATAAAATGACTTAGTATTAAAACAAAAATGATAAAAAAGTTAAATAAATAGATATAAATTAGATAAATAAACAAATACACAATACGTTATACACCAGATAACATGTCCGCTTTATCGCATCACACTGTCTTTGTCATGAGTAATGCCATTGTGATATTGGATGGCAAATTTGCATATCATAACTAGTGCAATCCAATTAATTTTGTATTTTTTGTTTTTATATACCAATTAACTGGCCCTTTGCACGGATAGACAAATCAAAGTTAAATGTGTGAATATATTACACTATGTATTTCTTATGGCGATTTTTAGTAACATTGACCACCCAAACTACATTAAAATTCAGAATTTTTTGAAAACCTTTCTTACCGAGCACCTAGGGTCTTAGAGGAAGCTACTTACCAAATTTCATTCAAATCCGTTCGGTGGTTTTGGAGAAATAGTGATTTAGTACGTTTGATCCCCCCTCAAAAAAAAAACCCTCTAAAATTTCGAATTTTTTAAACCCTTTCTTAGCAGCACCTATGGCCCTAGAAGACCTACATACCAAATTTCGATCCAATTCGTTCAGTTGATTTTGGGAAATTTCGAGTTTAGTAACCTTTCCCCCCCCCCCAAACCCCACTTACGATTTTAAATTTTTTGAAACCCTTTCTTATCAGCACCTACGGCCCTAGAGGAAGCTACATTCCAAATTTCATTCCAATCCGTACAGTAGTTTTAGACAAATCGTGATTTTTAGACAAAAAATTCAGAATTTTTTGAAAACCTTTCTTACCGAGCACCTAGGGTCTTAGAGGAAGCTACTTACCAAATTTCATTCAAATCCGTTAGGTAGTTTTGAAGAAGTCATTTTTTAATAACTTTGTTCCCCCCAAACCCCCCCTAAAATTTTGAATTTTTTCAAACCCTTTCTTAGTGTGCACCTATGGCCCTAGAGGAAGCTACATACCAAATTTCATTCCAATCGGTTCGTTAGTTTTGAAGAAGTCATTTTTTAATAACTTTGATCCCCCCCAAACCGCCCTAAAATTTCGATTTTTTTCAAACCCTTTCTTAGTGAGCACCTTTGACCCAAGAGGAAG